>JAQIXA010001734.1:0-22350 GCA_034699045.1 Nanhermannia cf. coronata Gr-Ori-00579
AGGTGCCTACAGGCTTAGGTGCCTACAAATGGCCTACAGGCTTAGCCTGTAGGCCATTTGTCTCTGTAAGCCTTTCATCTGTAGGACAAGTGTCGGTAGGCATATTGTCTGTAGGTTCTTTTTTCTAAGCCCTTTGTCACAGAACCGTTGTTGAAAAATCCAAAATTTTAGCAAAATACATACTAATATAGTATTAAATCTATTGTCAAAATTAAGAAAATCGTTAAATATCAGGAATTATAGCCTTGTTTTGAGCTCTCATTCGCGAGATATCTTGAAGTTATATTTTTTATTATGGTTTTAAATGCCCACAGTAGCTAGGAAGAAAACATTGTAACTAAAATGAACTTTCTCCAGATTTGCTCATCTAAATATGTAATTGCGTTTGAAGTTTTTAAAAATTAATTTTTTCCAATTTTTTTGAAAATAGAATAATACTCGTAGTTGTGTAACTTGAAATAAGATAATAATCAGCAGGATTTTTTTAATTTTAGATAGAGTTTCGTATAATTTATAATAAGTAAGGTACTTACTATCCTTAGTACTTATAAAGGTAGTATTAAAATTTGTATATACAAAGTAGTCTATTCTTACCACTAGTAGGTTCATCAAGTAGAACAACTTTACTTCCACCACAAAGTGCAATCCCAACTGACAATTTCCGCTTCATTCCACCACTTAAAGTGTGGGATTGAGCTTTTCTTTTTAGACCTAGTCCTAGTGAGGTCAACATCCGGTCAATTTCAGCTTCAACAAGGAATTCAGGATACCCTTTCATCTAAAATTTAATTAAACCATGATTAAAAATTATGATTTCTAGAATCTTTTTGTAAAAAAGGCATAAATCTCGAAATTCAAAGCCAAAATCGCGTTTTATGATGCTTATTCAATTCAAATTTTATTTTAAAGATAGGTTTACTTCTTCTTGACCAGATATGGAATATGGGGCTAATATCTACGAGTATCATTTTTTCAAAATTAAGGAAAGATGCAAGCAATCCTTATCTTAATTACAAATCTAGTTTGAACTAGTACCTACTAAAATTATAAATACATTATTCAAAATCAAAATAAAGAATACTTACCAAACAAAAGAACTTCAAATGTTCTTCAACGGTAAGTTCATCAAATAGAACCTATAAACCATAATTAATCAAATTTTATCGAGAATATTTCAAAAATTTTCAAAATTCTTACATCATGTTGAGGACAAAGTCCGAGACTTGACCTTACAGCCCTGATATCTGAGCAAATGTCATATCCATTTATAAGAGCTGTCCCACTTGTAGGTGGAAATAAGCCTGGTAAATCACACATAAACAAAAATAGTGAAATTTTTTAGAAATTTTAAATTGTAGGTACTTTACCTGTTAGCATTGACATAGTAGTTGTTTTGCCTAAACAAAAAATGTATTTAGCTAAGGAACTTTATAAGTTATAAGTATGTATATAAGAATTTGAATTTTCATACCAGCACCATTGTGTCCTATAAAATTTATCAATCACGCACATTTTAATTGTATTTTTAATTAGAAAAACGCATATTCAAAATCGTATACTATATAGGATGTATTATATACCTAGTAAAGCTGTAATCTGATTCTCATACATATTGAGGTGTAGATTATTAACTGCTACTTTATTTCCAGTAAAAACTTTAGTTAAACCTAGGATTTGAATCCCAGGATGAAGATTTTGAGGATCCTGTTCAAATAGATGAGATCTAGCCTCATTAATTTGAGATTTTGACTTGAGTGGATATAATTTGTTCGATTTTGGGATTCTTAAACCGCCAGTCCAGTACCATTTCTATGAAAATATCAAATTTAGGCATTTGTAATTAGTTAATTACAGATAAATCAATATGAGAATCGAAATAATAAGGATTGAATATTGAGGTCATTTTTTGAAATTTTCGTAAAAAAAATTTCAAATTTTTAAATTTCAAAGATAATATGGTGGTAGTCGAGATAAGTTAAGATCCGATATGGTAAATTCAAAATTTAAAAAAATTTACTTACAGTCATAAAAAAGTACCATGGCATGGGTACACCGAATTCTCCAGGTCGAACTGCCTCGATATAAAGTGCGGCAAGCATATAGAAAACTCCATTAACGGCCATCATCATCACACAATCGGCCATTGAAAAATTGTCATCAGGGCTTGAGCCTAAATTTTATTATACATTTTAATGACAATTAAAGTTTACGCAATTTTTAGTACAAGTAGTGATAATGACACTGATTGAGCTTATGCTTCAAAGAATTTGTCCTAGGCCTATTACCTATTCTACCATGTATAATATTGTACTCTACTATTTTAATAATACAGAATACACTACTCACTTGTACCATAGTTTATAGTACTTACATGCCTAACCAAATCTCGAACAAAATGTACAAAATTAAAGTGTCAGATTTGTTTTCTAAGTTCTAAATTCTAACATCTGAATCAGATAAAATACAAGTAGGATACTACATAATATAAATGTGAATTTTAATTATTACTAGATACTCTGCTAATATAAGCCAGTTTTCAAAGGTGAAACCTTAAAAACTTGGCAAAAACTTCAGAAAATTGAGAATTTTCAAGAAATTTCACCTATCTAGGTACAAGTACTTACTCTTAGAATTAGTACAGGAAATTTATGATTTTGATTCACAATAGTAATTAAGGTACAAAAGAGGACTTTTTTTTAATAAAAAAAATTTAAATGTGATTATTTTTCAAAGAAACATCAGCACCGTGATTACACCTATATTATGGTCTTTTTGCCATAATATAGTTGTAAGATGACAAAACGGCTTGAATTAAAAAATATTACTTATTTTTTTGTATTCAATACAGTATACTTATATTATGGTTTAAAAAAATGAAAGGTTCAAAATTTCCAAAATTGTCAAAAATTCTGCAGACTTGAATATTTTGATATTTTGAACTTTTACAAAGTGAAAAGGTATCTAGAATATTATGATTGTTTCATATTTCATCCATGAGTTCACTCATAACTACAGATATAAGTTTTTGAGACTTGAATTTAAAACTCGATTCAGAATTCAGACCACGCCTAAAGGTCTTGAATTGTGCAATATTTCAAGATATTGATATTTAAAAACATGACTTTGTTGTGTAATATGTATACCTGTAGTAAAGCTGGACCATTGAAGACCAGCACCAGTACCCTCAAATTGACATAGGATTTGTGATGCAAAAGAAATTGGCAAATTTGTAATAAAACAGCACATGAGTTTGAATTCTCTTGAGAGTAGATTGTATCTTGGCTGAAGGAAAAAATATGGCACGTATAGAATAAACCATAAAACTCCGGCTGCTGTAGCCGCTGAATTGGCTAAAAAAGGTCAAAAATTTGTAAAAAAAAAATTTGAAATTTTGAAAATTTTTAAAAAGAGCTTACCAGCTGAGAATAGTGTTGAGACAAAAAATGCAAAACAAACCAACGAGAAGATAAAAACGAAAAAAATGAAGAAAATAACGAAACCATCAGTCTCAGATAGAACTGCCAGATCTTGCTCCGCAGATAATCTAGCCTAAAAAATGCATAAATTTTGTAATTTTTTAATATTTTGGATGATTCTTATACAAGTACCTTTATCAGAATAGTCATGATGACGATTGAGCCGAAAAGAAATAGGAATGATTTGGTGAACCAAGCTAAAAATTTACAAAAATTTTGTTCAAATTTCAAATTTAGGTAAGATCTTTTGAAATATCTAAAATTTTGGAAATTTTGGAAATTTTATTGAGATATATGTACCTGTCCAATGAAGCCAATTTGGTAAGCCCATCATTTTCATAGATTCCTAAATCGAAAAATATACACTCATATTAGTGACTTGGCATATACAATCGAGTTTTTTTATAATTTTTTGCAAAATTGGGTTAAGAACAATACTTTTTGCAAAAAATGCAAGTTTTTTCTAATAGGTATATTTTGCATGCTCATTAATTATACTAGGTATATAAGTTCAAGTATAGTTCCTTTATTATAAGTGATATAAGTTATAAAATGAACCTCACCTTGAGTCTCTTTTCTTTCTCATAGACTACACTTTTTGTGATATTTATCACTGGGTAGATAAACGATAACATCATTATCAGGGGCAGCCAACCTTTTACATACAAAATATAGCAAAATTTAGTAAAAATCGATAGATCTCGTAGAGTTATTTTTATATTACCTTGTAGGGCAAATAGATACTTGTCATCAATATAGGGAGGATATGGGAATCTCTGAAGTTTTACATCCAAACTATCAAAATCTTCAAGATCTGAGTCTTGTAGGAGCATTCTGGTTAATGAAGTATCTATCGCATATTGTAAGTATAAAAACCCTTCCTCTTGATAACCTGAGCACAAAATGGCATTTTTAATCTGTTTTTATTAAAAGTTTTATTTGAAGGTCGTACCTGGTAAACCACCGCCTGGTTGATCTAAAAAATTTAAAAAAAATCAAAGTTTTTAGATAACTGATTATAATCAGTTTGACATTTTTAGAATTTTTAATGATTTTATTTTTTCAAAATTGTCGATAAAACCTGCCAAAAATAAAAAAACCTAGCCTAACCTAACCTAACCTAACCTAACATACAAAATGTCTAACCTAACCTAAATCTAACCAAATTTCATTTACTATTTTGTCTTGAATCTTGACGTAAACTTTACGTCAATATCTTACAGATTGCCTTCAGATCTTACAATATTATGATATTTTGATTGTTAAAGTTTCTCCTGTCTATACAATTACTAATTAATTATAAAATAAGTAGGTACTTTTAAATGTCAAGCATTCTGAACCTTTCAGGACTTTTGAATCAATTTTTGAGTAAAATTAGCCTTAATTGCCTTAAAAATTGATAAAATTGATAATTTTCTACCTAAATAGATAGATTTCTTGTTACTTTACATGGAAAATTTGCAATTAAAAATTCATAAAAGCTTTAATAATCTAATTTAGGATTATTTTCAATATTTCAGCGGTGTTCCCCAAGTTGTATCTGATTATTTAACTTTACGAAAATTATCTATGATTGTAAATTAAATGGAATCTTACAAGATAGTTTTGAATAATTTAGCAATTATTAGTAAGTAGGTTAGGTTCTTGACAAAATACGAATAAAATAATGAAAAATAATAGTTATTTATTACCTCTACTTCTAGGTCCCAAAAGTTGAAAAAGTGGGTAAATTAATTCAGTAAACCAGGCTGGTTTAATTCCAAATCTCTCTGATATCAAATCAAATTCTGATCTTTGAGTTGCTGGAAATCTCAGAGAATACTAAATTTTTAGAAAAAAATTAAACTCAAATTTTTCAAAAAATAATCATAATCTTACCTCAATATTTTGAGGAAATTTCCCATCTTTCATAACATTTGTAAAAACAACTCCAGCTAAAATCCATCAAAATCAAATTATTGTAAAATTTTTTAAAAATTTTGAGATTTCCATACCAAGAACTGGAGTAGTAGCCTCATAGTCTTTAGAAGTATGCAAATTTTTACGATCCTTATGTTCTGTTGTGTAACTCGCATATGCTTTCAATAACTTTTCCTCAGACTCAAATCCAACAACTTTAAAAAAATATGCAAATTTTTAAAAATACACATTTTTTAGTTAAATAAATGTAATTTTACATGTGTAATTTGTTCGATCCTCTTCTATAGTAAAGTATTCAAGTCGTACATTCTCCATAAGTTCATCAATAAGTGCATTTTTTGGCGTATAAAATATTTCATTACTAGAAAAAATTGTGTAAAAAATCGTATTAAGCAAGGCATTACATATTTTGAAAGCTTTTATAATCTTTGAAATTTGGGTTAATAAGGGAATTTACTATTACTATATAGGAGCAATTTGTCCCTGGGCTATTTAATATTTCAAATTTTGATGCAAAAAAATGCAAAATTTCATCAAGTAAATGTTTAAATCATCATTCAATTGAGCAGAAAAGTACAAATTATTATCAAAAATCATCAAGAAAATGCAAAAATTTGGTCAAAAATCATTTTTAAGTTTGAAATTAGCAACTATTGTGTCAAAACTTGTCAAAAATTAGCAAAAAAAATACAAAAATTGAACAAAAATCATCAAAAAAAAAGTATCAAAATAGGATGAATTTTAGCCTAAAATGCTTAAAATTGTGTCTAAAATTTAGTTTGAACTTACCACTTGGTTCTTATGACTAAAGGTGCGAATCCCTTGAGGTTTTGAGCTGGATAAAGTGTTGGTTCAAGGATTTTATCCGAGACAATAACATATCTAACAATTACTAAAACAGCTGTGAACAATAGGGGTAGTAGAACTTCGGCAATAGTTTGTACTGGAAATATAAAAAAAAATTAAAAAGATATTCAGAGACTCGAACATCCTTCCTGAATATTTTGCTACCTAGATGATGATACAATACATGAATAAACTTATGAATAAAAATCCCAAAAAGCGACCAAATTTTATTGAACAGGCGTATATTTGGAATTTCTCAAATTTGTAAAAATTATTGTAAAAAATGCCTACTTTCTTTTCTAATATTGATTTTTCGAAAAAATTCTTTACGTATGATGGTGATATTATAGAGAAATTTTGAAAAATTTTAGAAAATTTTTCTAAAATTGTGTCAAAATTTTGATTTTTTTTTGGTCAAATATTCATACTTTTTAACATTTCAAACTAAAATTTTAGGGTTAATAAACAATTTTACGATCTAAATCTGTAAAATTTGACTAAATTTGAACTAAAAAAGTCTCTAAAAAGGCAACAATAATCAAATTTTTTCCTAAATTCGGCCTGAATACCAAAGTTTACAAAAAATCTTGAAATATTTTAAGTATATTTTAAGCATCCTTTTCGAATAGAGGGCAAGGTTTATGTAAGGATTCACACCCTAAATCTCCAAAAAAGATCTACAATTTCCAAAATCTTTAATGCCCAAAATCTCCAATTCCCTTGATTTTTGGAGATTTTGGTTTTGGAGATTTAGGGTTGACACGAATTGTAAGATAGGTACTTGGGTAAATTGTACTTTTTAGTATTTTACCTTTATGTCTAGTTTGAATCTTATAATTTTTCCAAAGTAATAATCGGAATTTTTTCCACCCTGAAGTGGCTTTGAATGATGATTGAGTTGCAGACCTAAAAGAAAAATCATAATCATAATTAAACTTCACCTTTAAAAAATCTAATTTAATTAACATATCTTATCAAAATCTCAAGTTTTAAAGATAAAATTCACTTTCTACCCCCTTTATTAGATCTTATAAATCATTTCACACGCATATGTGTAGTTGTAGCTTTGTACCAGTAGGTAATTTTTCAATTCTTCAAATAAAAACAACAAAAACTCGTGAAAAATATTTCACAATCGTTTGTTAGTCAGCTTAAAACTCTTACTTGAAGTTCTTTATCTCATTTTTATGATATACCTGAAGTATCAGTATCATACTTATAAGTATCAGCTTATAAGTAAGTAAGTATAAGCAATCTAATAGCTTTAAAAGTGTTAGTAAACCTCCAAAAAATTCTCAATGTTATTCACTAGAATGGACAGATATTCATTTAACTTTAAAAAGGCTCTTATCCTTTGATGATTGCCTCAAGACTAGACAGAAATTAATAATTATACATTCAACTATCTAAGATTTGTCTATTAACTATATCTATGATTATGATTATGTAGATCTTTCCTATTTAATTTGACAAAAAAATTATTTCACCATATCGTTACAAAATGGGATAAAAATCTATCAAAAATAAAAATGATAAATTTTTAATCAAAATTTCAAAATATAGCATAACAGATTGAAATTTTCAAGTATTTTGAAGAACTCTAAAATATCGTATTGTAATATAATTCCAAGCTGTAAATTTCGCTAAAAAAACCAAAAATGTTTTTCAACTGCTTTGAAATATTTTTTGAATGTTTAAACTATCGAATGAAAAATGAGAAAATTTTATTCGAAATTTCAAAATTTGGCATTACAGAACAGATTAAAAATTTTCAAGAACCTTTCAAGATCTCATGTTTTAAAACTCGAGTAACTCGAGTGTTTACGCTTTAAGGATAAGCTAAAAAAAATTTCTTAAAACCAAAAATGTCTATCACATACTATACTAACTATTTATCATATTTTGAATAACCTCTCTTTAGCTTTGGTCCACAACTAAACGATTAAAATGAAAAAATTCAAAAATTTGCTCAAAATTTCAAAGTATGGCTTTGCAGATTAAAAATTTACAAGGACCAATGAGCCATGATTTGAAATTTTAAAAGCCAGTACAAGCTAAAAATATCGATAAAAAACCAAAGATTTATATTAGGCAGGTACTTACCTATATATGCATGTAGATAGGGTAGGGTACTTATTTCAAATAACCTTTTTTATATAATTGACTAATAAAATAATTATTTTTGCCATTTTCTTGCATTTATACGCTGCTAACTATCAAAAAAAATGAAAAAATTTCATTCGAAATTTGGCATTACTGACACTCATACTGATATTATAAGATATAAATTTTCTAGAAGGTATAAAGAACTCATAACAAAATAGCATAATCTGTGCATTAAAGGCCATTCCTAGCTTTTGCTAAACCCCCGAAAATTTCTACTCATAAAGTGCTTATACTTCAAATAACCTTTTCTATATCATTCCTGTGCAAATATTTACAACATAACTATCAAATGAAAATGACAAAATTTGAGTCAAAATTTAAAAATTTGGCATTGCAGATCCAGATCAAAATTTTAAAGAATCCTATCTTTAGTGCTCATAATTTCAACTTTTCAAAAGTAAAACCTAGCTTAAATTTTTGCCAACAAGTCAAAAATATCACTTTTTAGCATAATTAGTAGCTCAAAGTACAACAGTCAATTACTTCCATTATACTTGTATTAATTTCTATGAAATTTGAGCCTCAGTTTAGGCCTTTTTTAGCTTGTAAAGGCATATTTTTAGCTAAAAATGTATGAAAATTTTGCTATTTTTTTGAACATTAATTCTTTCAAATTATTCAAAAACGTCCTATTTTGAACAATTACATTCTTGTTAAACTAATCATAAGGCTACTATTGAATTTACTAGTATATCCTTATAACAGAGTACTCGTATGTACCTAGATGTATGCATTTGAAATTAAAATTGAAATTGTTAAAAAGGAAGTAGAAATATATCTTTCAAATTAATGGTTATGATCATATGAGATTTGAAGGGCATAGCCAATTATCAACTCACTCTTTTACTACAAAAATTACATAAGATTTTTCTAATGAATGATTCCACTTTAGGTATCTACATACTCATTACTCATTCCTATATGTATAAATATTACTAAAAAATTTGCAAAAAAAATGAAAAGAAAAGTCATTGTCTTTATCTTTATACTTACTTATTATCAGGACTCCAACTTTTAGAAGTTGAACCAAAAGGTTTTGTTAATCTGGCCATTGTATATTGTATGTGATCG
Source organism: Nanhermannia cf. coronata Gr-Ori-00579 (assembly GCA_034699045.1). NCBI lineage: Eukaryota > Metazoa > Arthropoda > Arachnida > Sarcoptiformes > Nanhermanniidae > Nanhermannia > Nanhermannia cf. coronata Gr-Ori-00579. Next base: position 9,480 of record JAQIXA010001734.1, read on the forward strand.
GTGAGAAATAAAATTTTACAAAATCACAGTATCTAGTTATACTGTATACGATAGTACCTAGTAGAGAGCTTACTAGAACTTTTAGAACAATCGAATTTTTTTTTTCTTAAAAATTTTGAATTCTAATCTCTTAAGGCACTTCTTATCACAAGGCACATTTTACTCTTTTGTAAATTTTTCTGATTTTGAAGTCTTGACCAATTAGGAGGAGAATATCCGCGTTCTACTTTACAGCACCTGTTTAGGAGAAATTTCAAAATATTTTTAGACAATTGTAGGTACATATTTTTAGTGTTGTTTAGGTTCATAAAAATAACCAGAAGAGTACAAATAAATGTAAGGAAATGATGTCAAAAAAAAGGAGCATAGGTTATATAGTTGTTTAGATAACTTATGGATTGATTATTAATTAATTTGGGATATTACATAGTATCTGGTAGGTTGGTACAGAATTCAGAATAGTCAATGGTTATAAAACAGGAAGAATATATTTGGGAAATTTGAGATAATTTGATAGTTTTTTGCCATATATCTGTACCTGGGTTAGGTATAGAGTATAGAGTTCCTATATACAGTAGGTATATTAGATATGACATGAAAAGTTGGAGATCAAGAAAAATTTACTTTCATTGATGCAATTTGACCTCAATTGTTTATATAAGCTTAAATGTACTATAGATTCTTAAATAATATACTATATATACAGTATGACTATATGTTGGTATAAGATCTTAAAGAGATGGTCAAGACACTGGCCAACCCTACCTATATGATATCACAGCTTTCTACTCGACTCTTAACTTGACAAGTAAAGGTACACTTGACTCAAAAAATATCAAAATAGTCAAAATAATCAAAATTATCACTAGATATATACGGGATGCCTAATGTAGGGTACTACTTGTATCACCTAAATATAATACCTTTATAAATACCTTATTAAATGATAATTGGATGTAAATAATTATCTATCTTCTGTACTTTAACAGCCCATGACTCTTTAAAGCATCTACTTTTTTAATATTTTTGTTATTTTTAGTAATTTTGAACAAGGTGTCTGAAATTCAGACTCTGAATGAGGAAAATTTTTGAAAAGAAATCATCATATGATTGCTTGAAATAAAGGGTTTTATGTATCTACGATATTTTTATAAGAATTAATAAGTAAATTAAAGTATCTAAAATTGTATTTTGATGTAATCAGTCAGAACTTTATAGTAGATTTAGATGAGTATTAAAAGATATAAAGTCCATAAACTTGAATGTCTAGTAGGGTAATTCAATTACGGTAATTGAAATGGAATCAACAGCAACTAGTATTTGAAAAATTGAGAAATTTGAGACTTTGTTTTATTTAGCTGGATTAAAATTCTGATAATTGCAAAAACATCTGGAAGTTTTCTCAAAATTTTGCAAAATTTTGAGGCTTCAAGTGACTTAATATTGCTTGAAAATTTACCTAAATTAAAGATTATTAGTACCCTAAGTATATATTTTGTAGATATTTAGTATAGGTATTTGAGCTAAATTTTGTGAACCCTTACTTACCTAGGGTACAAAATACTTACCTAACTTTAAATGTCTCATAAAAGTAAGTTTTTCATACAACAATCATATGTCAATAGTCGGTCTAGCTACTGATAAAACTACAAAAAAAAACTAACTCTTTATAAAGGCACTAACCCCTATTTTTATGATCAATTTAATCTCAATAAAAATCTCACAATAATTAAAACTACTTATGCCTTTAGGTAGGGTATCTGTACTACTAGAATTTCAAATTCATAATTTTGAAAGAAATTTAATAAAAAAAAACTAGAAATTAGTCATTCTAAACTTTGAAATCTATGAGATAATCGTGCTGGATATTTTATGGGAAATAGAGGGTTAGGAAATTGTGCAATTTTGTACTCTGGGAATTCCACAAAAAAATTTAAATTAACTATAGTATAGGGTTCTATATATAATTGGTAAATTCAGTAGATTTAAATCATACTATCAGAGAGATCTCGAAAATTTCAGATAGCAGATTGCATAAATACAAATTTGTTTATTTCACATTTACTTCTATCATATAATCATAATCTAGTTTTATGAGAAAAAAATCGTAATACGCAAATCAACCAAAAAAATGACTCTTATATGATTTGCATAAGCTCATATAGGGGTAATTAAGGGTTAACCAAAAATCGATCTAAGAAGTACTCAAACTTACCTAAAATTTTGATATTTGGCAGATTATACAGGAACTACAGATAGAAGGCACAATTTCAAATTAAATTGCTGTTGACTTCATAACTATTTTGCAATTTCGCCAATTTTTCTGTAAAATTTGTCAAAATTTCTCTAAAAAATCAGTTGAACTTTTGAGATTATTTACTACTACATGACACTTGTTGAATCACAGATACTCAGATACTCAAATACAGATACTTTGATATAAGTAGACAAGTCAATAAAAAGATTTCACTTGATTGTTTGTTTGTGTAAATTTTGCACAAATTTTTATTTGCACAAAATTTTTGCACGTTTGCTTTACAGTCGGCGTGTTGTGAGTGACTGAGGTCGCTTTTACAAACCAAGGAGAACTCGTTTGCACCTGTACTTGTATACCTGTACCTGTACCTTACATATGGGCCAAAAGTCCATTGGTTAAGTGTAGGAAAAATATATCTTAATATTCATATGTATGAGCAAGGGGTTGAAGTTTATTATTTTTTTTACAAATCTAAGATACGAGTAGTTAATGTAATTGAATGTCTTGTATTTGTAGGTAGGTAATATATTCAAGAATTTAAAGGGGTTTTATTGGACAAGGAGGAACTTTTATTGTTGAGCTATCTCTACATACACATACACATACACATATGTATATGTATATGTAAGTAAATGATTGTTTTGATATTTATAATATTCTGTTCTGTATGATGAACCATTCATCATTTTTTTTATTTTTAGCTCGCTATTCAGCTGTATTCGTATAAGGAAATCTGACTCAAAATTTGTTTTTCCCACATACGAATCATCTTATACCTTTTTCTAGGAGTAATACCTATTAGATTACCTACTATAATTATCTTTAGCAGTAGCATTAGATTAGAAGTGGATATACCTATAAAAATTAATAATCTTCGATTTTTGAATTCTTAAATAACTAATCCTAAGTATTTTGGTTAGATTTTCAATCGATTTCATATTTTAGAAATTAAATTTTTATGCAAAGATTAAAGATACTGATAGAGCAGAAGAATTGGAGTCTTTCAATCTACTAATAATTAAGGCAGTTTTTGCACTCTATTAGACATTACAGTCTACTATTGTAGTTTCAGACTTCTAGGTCAGCTTAAGCATATGTACCATACTTATCTGTAGATCTTAATTTGTGACTAGAATAATGATAGGCCAAAATAAAAAAGATTTTTTAGAATCTTAATAGAATTGTCAATTCTCAAAACTTATATCAAATCAAATCGTTCGGCAAGAAACTTCAGAAAGAAAAACTAACCTAAGTTTTATTTTATAGGCATATTTATGCGATTTCTAAAGTTTTTGGAACTTTGATTTTTAAAAATTAAATTAAATTAAGGATTTTTTACAAAAAGACTCCAGTCTAGGAGTCTAGCCTAGACCTAGACTCCTAAACCTACTGTCCAAATATCGACTAGTTCAAAATCGTCTGGTCCATAATTAATACTTGTCCAAATTATAAATGTACCTAGAATAAGTCCAAAATATCACACTTTTCTTAATATTTTGCAGCATTTGACATAGAAAAATAGAATCTATCAAGCCACAAAATTTTCTATAGCTGATATTTTGTGGTTTATAGATTCTTTTTTTCAATATAAAAAGCTTCAAAATATTGAGCAAAATGGGAAATGGAACCCAAAATTTAAATGTTGATCTTATTTTTGTAGCGTTTATAATTTGGACCAGTCGGTATTTATTTTGGACGAGACTATATTCGTAAAGTCGATATCGGATCAGTCAGTATTCAGTATACAATGTACCGATAGAATGTCAATATTTCATAGTATAAGACTAATTTTAAGAGTCAGATTTAGCTCAAATTTCAATCAGTAATAAAGGAGCTTTCTTGACTGTTAATTTCCTATTAGAGGTAATTTTAATTAAGTACAATTTTTGATTCTCACAACATATTTGAACTACTATCAGTAATATAGTAGTAGATGCCATATATGTTATTTTTACATAGGTACTGTACTACTACTGATATTTCGATGCACTTGAGTTATTCTATTTAGATTTTTATTGTACCTAAGTATACAATTTCCTATACAAAATTCTCATATGAAATTTTTTCTGCTTAACTTGAGCACAAGACATGAAAGACCTTGTCTTTTGACCCTTGGTGTAATTGCATATGTACTACGGATACTAGTACAATTAGTGTTAAAATTAACAATTCTGCAATTTCCATACCCGAACAGCAGAATACACAAGTCTAACATTTAAATGTACAAAATATACAGTATCTTATATAGGAAATGTGTAATTAAATCGATTTATTGTGTAGTACATACATACCTAATAGTTAATAGAAAGGTCAAGATGTCTATGGCCCTTAGATTTTGGGGAATTTTTAAACAAGCTTACCTTGCCTTCCGTTTCTGCAACTTTTACAAAATTAAATATTAGGTAATAAATATTATAAAATTTTTCGAGATTGAAAGACAACTTCTTTAAACTGAACTGTAGAAAAACTAACTATAAAATTTATACTTGAACTTATTGACTTTAATTTAATTATAAGTTTCATTAAAAATTTACAAGTCTAAAGTTTACAGTACCTACTGCAGAAAGTAATGAAATAATTTTTCGAGTTCAGTTATAAATATCAATATTTACTCTAATTTGGGTAATAATATTTACTATAAGTATACTTTTTGTTTTGTTCTTTGAAATAGTTCATTAATTATTCAAGTTAATCAATATGCAATACATTCGTGTATCTATCAGTAGTTGTACAAATGTATCCTACTATAAATTGTAGGTATTAAAATTCAAAATAAAGGATGATTGGGACTTGCAAGGGAACATACTGTACCCCTGGGCCTTTTCATTGGACATATGGATAGTGCAAAATATGTTGTTAATTAGAAATTGAAGATACAAGAGCTGAAAAACTTTTTTGTTAATTTTAAGGCCCAATGCCCAATGTATCTAAAGCCTAAATTCTGCCACATGTTATTAAATGGCTTTTTTGGAGACGTAGATGTAAGAGATCTCTTTAAGTACTCCACGTAGAGACTTGAAACTTTTTTAATTATATCCACGTAGACACATTTAAAAAGATCTCTTACATCTACGCCCCCAAAAAAGGCCATTTGATAACATGTGGCAGAATTTAGACTTTAGGAGCATGGGGCATTGAGCCTTAAAGGTGTCTTGAAAGAAATACCACAGTTTTTTCTTGAAATCCCCCAAAAAATAGGTCAGATCCCTGGATCTGAACATTTAGGATATTGGACAAAATATTTCTAAAAATGCTTTGTTAATTAAAACCTGGAAATACAAGAACTAAAAAAAATTTCGCCAAAAATATAAGGTTCTTAAAATACCACGGTTTTTAACTCCATAAATTGTAGAGATTAACTGATTTCAAATTCCAAAAAACCATTGTATATCGAAAACTTTGGAAATGAAATATCTCTTTCGATTCTTGGTACAATGTCATATACTAAAGTCAGAGACTACAGAAAAGTCTGCTATCTTGTAATGCTTTAAATGAATTAACTATCAAATTATTTCAAGAATATCCGTATTAGTCTAGTCGTGTCCGTGTAACATAATGTCTATATTTTAAAAATAATTGGGTCAGATTTTCCTTACAAGTATTCAAGCAATCAAAAAGATAATCATTAATAATTTTCAAATTATAATAATAAATAATAAAGTAGGTAGGTACTTACAAGTAGGGTACTTTATTCAAATTCAAAATTTTATAAATTTTTAAGTTCTTTTATGGTAAATGCATATATATAAGTATGATTAGAATTCGGTTTATTCTGTAATTTCACAAAAATATTTGCCTAAATTCTAAATTAAGCAAGTCCAAACATATCCTAGTTCCCTATCTAATAATATATTATAAGTATGTTTATGTATATGTATAGGTATTGATAAGTAGAATATTTAATATCTTAATGGATAGTTTAGATTAATCAGATTAGTAGAAACAAAAAAAAAGCAATAAAGAAATTAGTTCCATATTGATCTAGACCTAGACAAATTAAGTGCATTTATTAGAATTTCTAAAAAAAATTCTGTTCCTACAATATTTCTATACAATTCTTGTGAAAAAGTGCAAAACAGTTCAAGTTCAATTCAAATGCACAAAAATCCAGAAAATTTCAGACTTTTAATCAATTCCTGGATTCCCTATTAAATAGTATTAATACTACATAGTAATATAGATTTTGTTAATTTGGTAAATAACTATTAACATGAGTTTGCCTAATAGAGTATTCTCTGGGGAAAATGATAAAGATTTATATTTTTCTTTGCAAATAAGTGCAATTAAAATAGAGTTAATTTTTTACAAAATAGATATTTAGTAAGGTTAAGGGTAAGGTCTAATCTCTAGTGCTTTTTTTGTAGCAAATAAATCTTCTGGTCTGGTTTGCATTTTTTATTTCCTTTCCTGGATAATAACTTTGTAAGGTTTGGGTTTGAAAGTGATGGACATTACAGCTGGGTCTTCTACAATTTTGTAAAAATTTAATTATTAGAATAGTAGGTAAATTATATAGCAAGAATTACAAACCAGTAGCAATTTGGCCAGGTTTTTCAGGCAAAAAGGTCAAATTTTGTAACAATCCAGCCAAAAATAAGAATAATTCTTCTCGAGCTAAAGTCTCACCGAGGCATACACGTTTTCCTATTCAAAATTTTATAAATTTTTAACCCTTTTTTTATAAAAAAGATAGGATACTTTACTTACCGACTGAGAATCCAATAAAGTTGTCATTTTTCTTAAATGCTCCAGTTTTTGGATCAATAAATCGTTCAGGTTTGAATGTTAATGGGTCATCAAAAATCGCAGGGTCATGATGTATTGCTATAAAAATTAAAAATAATTAAATTGGCAAAGATTAGGTAAACTCATTTACCCGTAATCAAAGGTTTATTCCCGAATTTTTAAATTATAGATTTATTATAGTCTACTATAATAATACCTCTATATATCTATTGATATTGATACTCAATATCAATATTTTGAATTCTTTATGGTTTGAATTTGAATTAGTATAATATCTTTAAAAGGCACTTCAATAGTGGTAATCTAGAAATCTTAGATTTCATAATGTAATAAAATGACTGAAAACTAGGATTTTAAATTGAAAAAGCAAATTCAATCTTCAATTTAGCGCACTTACCCCAATTTCGAAACTCGAATTTCGAAACTCAAATTAGATTTTAAGATAAACAACTTAAAATGACTTTGTTGAGTTGGATTTCAAATCGATTCGATTTTTAAATAAAATTTTGAATTTTTGAAAATCTTTAAAATATTTGGCCAAATTAGTGCAGTACTACTTAAGTACTTATGTATCAAAACAGATTTGAAAAAAAGTAGGTACCCCAGATTGCCGGCATAATTACAGTATCTTTAGGTATAGAATATCCATGGAACTCGACGTTATCACTGGCTGAATGAAATACACCAAAAGGCGGAGAGGCACGTCTCAAAGTCTCGGTGATAAAGGCTTCCATATAAGGCATTCTTTAAAATTAATGCATTAAATAAAGTTCAATTATCAATAATAGGCACTTACTTGGGACGATCTGAAACTGAAGGTAATCTGGATTTTCCTATAACTCGTTCAATCTCCTCTTGAAGTTTCTTCTGAACATTTGGATTATTTATTAGAAAGAGAAATGACCATCGTAGAGTCGTGTTGACAGTATCAAAACCTAAATTATTTTCAAAATGTACCTAATGGGTAGGAAAATTAACTCGTACTTATTGTTAGTAGTAATTACCAGCAGCAAAAAGATCCAATAAAACAATTAATAGCGATTTTTCGCCAGAATTTTTATAAAAACTTGAATTTGGGTTAGATGTGCTTTCAATTTCTTTCAGGTAAGCATCGATGAAATCCCTTATGTTGTTGGGGTCAAATGAGGATTTGTGTTGGTCGATGATTTCATTGAAAAATGCAAATGTTGGAACCAGGGAACTCTAAAAAAATCATAAAAATTGTAAGTATTTCAACTTTCTGAAAGTTAGGTTAGATCTAACCATAAGGGTATTTTTTAGAAATCTCTGAATCTGAATTTCTAAAATTTTCAAAATTTTCGAAATGAGTAGGTACTTACAATAAATTTATCCCAACCACTCAATTTCGGGAAAAGTTTTGTCAACCAGGGCATAAAAAAGATTGGTCCAGCTAATTCGGTCTTTTCAAATTCTCTAAAAATTCCAAAAAAGTTAATTTTTTTTATCAAAATCAAAAGAAAATCATACTCAATCTTACTCAATAAGAACTTTGATGATATGCTTCAGTTTAGGATCATTATACTCATATCTTTCTCCAGAAATAATGTGCCATAGTGAGTTTATAACAGCGACATTTGCTTGAATCTCGACGGGGGTATTCGAATCCTTCCTGAGAAATTACAAAATTACATATTATTTTCAAATCAAGTATCAGTAGGTCAAGTATAAGGTACTTGAGGTAATTGATGAAATCCACGACTTCTTCGTTAATAATACTCTCCATTGATGTCTTGCCAAATCCAAAATCTCTAAAAAATTGTCGAAATTACAAAAATTTAAGGAATCTATAAGTTTAGTTACCTGAGGGTTTTTAATGCAAATCTTCTTTGTTCTTGCCATTCAGCACCTTTAATTTTAAGTTACAAGTTACATGATAGAGTTTTAAATACAATTTCACATATTGTTGAAATATTTAGCAAACCTTCTCCAAATATAATTCCTATAAAAAACAATAAATATTATACTAGGGTTTCTTTTGGTTAGAAAACACTTGCAAAGCTTTTTTTAGATTTCTAAATTTTATAAAAAATTTCAAAACCTTAAATATCTTAAGACTTATTAACCTTTGGAAATGCCTAATCTGTCCTATTTAAATTTTTGTAAATACGAGATCTAACCTGTCTTCTTTCCCCAACTTCTTTCTAGGATAGGTCTTAATGGCGGCCTACCCGAGAAAATGTCCTCCTTAAAAGCCTCTTTAACCAAATTGACATCGTTTATAAAAACAATCCTAAATTATGAAAATCAAAATTTTCTCAAAATTTTCTAACTTATACATATATCAGAAATAACCTATAGGTTATGTACTTAATGTTGGTAAATAAATTTTTTCTTACGGATAATTGGCAAAGTATACACTCAAAATCTTTCCATACTTTTCTGACAATTTCTTGACACTTTTGTAAGGCTCAAGTCCTAAAAATGGGATATATCCAAGTACAGGTATCCCAGTTGGTCCTAATAAGTAAAATGTGTTACTAAAAAAGTTTATTATGCAAAATTTTTTATTTAAAGTTACCTGGTGGGAAATTTTTGGGTCTTTTTTGAGTCAGATATTGTAGTAACACGAGGAAAACAGCGAGAAATATCAAAATTTCTGTCAACATTTTGACTCAAATGTCAAATATCAAATTCTAACTTGAAAATCAAAATATAAACTAGGTTTCCAAATACTCAAATCTAAATTATAGGTTTACTTGTACTTTGTAATCATAAATAAGTGTATACCCTACTTAGGTATCTAAATATACGCTATTTAGATTATCTAATCTCTTTAGATAAAGAAATACTGATAGAGATAGAATAGAATATTGGTATTGAAATGTTTTTAATTTAACAAAGTTTATATCAGTATAAATTGAACTTGAGAATGTTTTAAAATATGATTTTATAATAATTTTTAAAGGTACAGATCACACTTGACTATCTATTAGCTAACTTTGCAAGTTATATAAATTTTACTATTTATCTATACACTTAAGTATGTAGGTATATAACTGACCTTGAAATAAAATTAATATAAATGAGACTCAAAATTTAAAACTTACATTTAGGTACTGTGTATAGGATTGAAAGCTACAATGTTAGATAAAAAAAATCTCTATAAACTACCTACATTTTTACTAGAAGTAGCTGCAGTACTTAGGTATTATACAATTTGTACTTGAAATATAACTAGGTATATACATATAACTAGGTATGTATAGGTGCTTAGATTAGGTATAGACATTTTTTTTTGTATTTTAGATTTTTTTTCGAAACACATGGATGATTTTTAAAGTCTATGTATGTAAGTACCACTACTAGATATGTTGTTATAATAGGGACCTTTTGACTTAACTAACCTTTACCATTATATTAGTACAGCATAGCAATACCAATGCAAGGTCGTTTAGCCTAAAGATTTTTGAAAATATCTGAAATCTAGCTCTAGATCGGTTGGAATTGGGATTAATGCTAAAAAAATGTTCAAAATTTTGAAATATTTCTTATGGTAAAATTAGGTACTTTATAACTTGAATTTCTTAAAAACTAAGATTAAGAATAAGACCCCTATTAGAACAACTGATACCCTAAAACTTATGTAAATATCTCTAACTAAAAGGTTATAAAGAGCTAAAAATAATTCGGAAATTGAGTTTTTAAAACGTCAATATGGTTCATTTTTTTCATGATCTACTTTTCAAAATGATTTTGATTTTGTAGAGAATCCCTGGTGTTGTATTCAGAATCTGGTTTACAAGTTCGGTTTGCAGTTTGAGTAAATCCAGGCTTACAAATACATCTTGGTGGGCTATTATAGATATAATTATTTTTTAAGAAATTTTTCAAAATTTTATTAAAGTGTGGTATATAGGGTAGGGTACTACTGAATGAAGATCTCTTTCAACTTACATCCAATAATAGAATGGATAACATATGGCATTTTTGACACAACCTTTGAAATTTGAAAAAAATGAAATTTCAATAAATATTTGGATAGTAGGCATATATTGGCCGTGTTAATAAGGCACTTAAATATGTAATAGGCACTTATACTTGAGAGCTAATTAAAATAAAATAAACTTGCCTAATTGAAGTTTCTCATCATCATATTTGCAATGAGTTCCAGCTACGGAAATCGATCATTTTAATTAAAAGTTATCGATTTAAATGAATTATATGATCGATTATTACCTGGACTGACACATCTTTTCATTTCCTAAAACAAATATTTTAGCGAATATGCAACAATTGAGTCAGAGATATTAATATGTGATTAATCAATATTTTGAATCAACAATTTCAGACCTAATTTCAGGTAAATAATAGTATAGTAGGTATTTTTCCAAAAAAAATGATCTAGGCTTTGATATCGCAAAAATCGTCATATCTATAGAACTATAGAATAGATTACTTTTTAGACTAAAGTTTAATTTCATTCCTATTTTGGTTGAATTTACTCTATAATTTTAGTCTAAATTTACCCTGTAGTATAAAATTGACTCAAAATTATTTATAGTTTATAGGTTAGAGTAGTTTTAGGATTTGAAAAAAATTTTGGTTAATTTCTAACAGGGATAAATTCAACCAAAATATAGATGAGATTATGCATGTCTACTTTTTCTTTTTATTTTTATAGCATTTTATCAAGAAAATTTTTTCAAAAGTATCTTAGAATTGGAATATTTTTACAAAAATTTTTTTTAAATGAATCTTTGAATCAAAACTTGATTTGAACTACCTATAAATCTATATCAAAAGTTCTAAATTTTTTTTAACATTTTGGTTATAAAATACCAACCTTGTCGTAAACCTGTAATTTGTCTAGACATTGGCAAATATTGTCCTTGCAAATAACTGATCCCAAAGGATTACATTCATCAGGTCCATAATTACAAGGAGCTGAGATTCCAGCTACACAATTTCCTTTTGAATTTTCTATATACCCTTCATCACACTGACACTCAAAATAATTACCATTATATATTTCAACACAATGAGCATTTAGAATACAATTTCGACTACTCGTATTTGTCCCTGCAGTAGAATTAGTAATAATTGAGCATTGACCCCCAACAATACTCTCACAACTATTAGTCTCATTATTGAATCGTTGATTAGATGGAGATTCACACTGGCAGATCCCCTCAGAACAGGTGAGAAATGCTGAAGAATCACAAAAAAGTGAAGAATTACAGGGTTGACCTAAACTCACAAAAGTTGACAAAACTCCGGAAATACCCAACAAAAGTAGGGCAGCTAAAGTGACCAAGTTCAGCAATCGATTCATTTTGATAAACTAAAATTTTAATAATTCTTAACTATCAGAACTACTTAAGCATAATGATCGTTTTTCAAGACTTCCTGAAAATTGCGAATTTATTAGAATTTATTACTACACAATACATGTTTATCAAAGGTCCACATATGTTTTGAGGATTAGATTTGTACTACCTATACCTATATCAGTATTTTAATTAGTTTTATAAGTATACCAATAGGTTAATATATGTAGTAAATATTTATTAGAAGCTGAATTGTTTAAGTGATTGAGTCGGAGAAAAAGGGAGACTATTGATAAGTTTCAAAATCTTATCTATCTAGTCTAGATAAATTTTTCAAGTTCCTTACCTATATAATGTAAAGCATATTATAGTGAATCATTTAAAAACATTATTAAAATAGGTATACCTAAAGTCAATTTATGAAAATTTCAATCAAAATTCAAAATCGACTTTCGATTTCAATTCCAAAGTAGGGTACCTATACTTTTAAATGGTGATGCGACAAACCCCTAAAATTTTGTCCCTAAGGACATTTTCCATAACCTCTTTACCCCTAAAGACAATACCCCTAAGAACATAA
>JAQIXA010001735.1:0-22350 GCA_034699045.1 Nanhermannia cf. coronata Gr-Ori-00579
AAAATTAATTACTCAGAGGTCAAGATGAATTTTTAAGTAAAATAACTTTTAATGACATGTTAAAATGTCAAATAACTACTTTTATAAATAAGGGGTCATTTGGTGACATTGAGCGTCATTAGTGCCATATAGTTAATATGATTTGAGCCTAGGTTATACTGAATTCTGATCATAAATTATTTAATTCTGATTCTGATTCTATTCTGTTCAGTTTCTGCTTATTAGAAAAGACTTGATTCTGAACATAAATTTAGGTATTAGAAGGCTAGATTCACCTTCAACACAATCTGGATGTAAAGATGATCCTACTAATTATAATTTGGACATTTTGGCTTTTTTACAAGGCCTTTCGGACTTTGGCCAAATAAAAGTGGACCGACCCAAAAAATGTAACAAAGAGATTCTCATATGACCCCATGTTTATTTAGAGACGGTAAAAACTGTGGTTTCAAGCCTCGAAAGAAAAGTTTCAAAAAATCTTTGTCGTTATATTTTTATGGAGGTTTTTTCGGTCAAGTGCCTCATAAAATTTTAATTGTAATTAAAAAAATTATAATTAGCCATTGTATAACATACTTGTGTTAAATGACCTTTTTTAAGAGAGTTCTTGTTGTCGTGTCAGCACTTTGACAACATTTTTATTCGTTTTGTGTGACGAAATCAATGAGATTTCGAGCCTGTTGTTGTTTGGTGTTTTTTTATAATTATCGAGTTCAATTGAGCTGCTACTACTACTGTTGTAATTATGGAAATGGATAGCAGTAACATCATGGTTGACATTAGTAATTCCAGCTTGACATGTAACCATTTTAACAATAATGATGGTGGCAGTGGTGATTATGACGGTGGTGGTGGTGGTGATTGTAATTTAAATGAGAAAGACTATAATAATATTAAAGAGTACCAGAGCAGCCAAGTACAGGTCCAGCAACAGACTGTTCTACTGGAGAATAACAATGACAATAACAATGTAACTAGGAATATTTTTAAATTTAATGAGCCTGAGGCAGAGGCCGAGGTCACCACCGAGTCTAGGATGGAGGGGATTACCAGTCAGTGTTATGAGGGCAATTTATCTGTTTTCAGTGGAGAGGTAAGTACCATAAAATATAAAATAGGTAGGTACACCATGGTTTTTTCTTTTACCTACTTTTGATGACATAATTTTTGATGGTTTTTAGATGGTCGTGTTTGAACAAACCCCCATTTACAACGAAGAGCAGGAAGAGGATGATGAGGATGAGGTTGATGTTGAAGAAATCTGTCCAGAGGATCCTAATTCAGTCCGTGATGATACAATTCAGAGGTTTGCGAGGGCCAAGAAGGAGGTTATGGATGCCTTTCTTGTTGTTAAGAGCCAGTATGATGATATTGTTAATTTCAGAAGGCAAGAGTTTGGTAAGAATAAACCAACAAATTATCTATATTTTGATGTTTAATTTAATACATTTCATAATCATTACATAGTCTTTTAATTCAGCTGCCAAAAGTCAAAAGCTCAATTTTACATATTTTTTACATACCTATTTATTTTAAAATTGAAACTAAAGTCGGTTTTTTCAGAGCTGTATTGAATTAATTGACTACCTATTGATTTTGAGTGTTTATTTTTATGTACTATTTGAATTTTACTTATTAATTTTAGATGAAGCAACCCAAATGAACACCGAGCTTGTACAAATGTCAAGAGACTTGGAGAATGAGAGTAATAAACAAAAGGATCTTAAAGAGAGGATAGAAGCAATGCGTACCAGACTTGCACAAAAAAATCCTACATCATCTGAATCACAAAGGATAGGAGCTGAATATACAAAGTTAAAAGAATCTCATGGTAGGTCATAAAAACTTTTTATAATAAAATAAATCCGTTTAATAGTTGTAAGTTGGTGTCGGTAATGGTAGGTAGTTTTAATAAATGTGTTTTTTAAATATAATTTTTAGCAAGAGCAGTTAAAGCTTTAGAAGATGAAAATGAATTATCCGAGAATTTACAGCTATTTAATAAAACGTATGGAATTAATCTGGGATTAGTTGCAGATGACTCTTCACTAAAAGCCCTAATACTCCAAAAATTAGATCCTAATGACGAAGATCGTCCTTTTTATATTTATTTCGAAAAATTAAATCCAAGTGGGTTTAAAGGTAAGCAAATGATACACACTACTATAATCTATAGTACCTAGTATGTGGTAATATTCACATACGGTCGAGTCATTTAATCCAGCTCTAAAAAACCATAATTCCTTCTCAATTTTGCATTCACTTTATGTATAATTTCAATTTTCAAAATCAAATTCAAAAGAGGGCAAAATGTCATTTTTCAGAGCTTTATTAGACAATTTAATTTAGCACTAATTAACATAGGTATGAGCACTAATTTTGACTTTTCTTGACTTGAAACAGCTATCAAAATATGCCCAGATTTTCCAAATTCTCAAGAAATATTACGTAAATCAAATGAAGATCAAGATTTCGTGTACCTTATAATTAAAATAAAAGAAGATTGGATCGAGTCATGTACAAAACAATCGTGAGAAGGATGAATGACAAGTATTATTTTCTAAATTGCAATATATCAAATGTGTAAATTAAATCTAAATAACCCCCAGCCTAGGTATAGTATATAAATTATAATGTATATAATTTGTATTAAGTTCAAGATTTAAGTGTACATATTGGTTTATTATTCTAGTATAGAAACATAGAAAACCACTTGTAATTTCTTATAGGTATAAGTTTGCCCAATTATAATTGCATTTTTGCATCCACTTTTAAGAGAATTTGTTATCTTATTATTTATCCAAAGTTCTTATTTGCAAATAATATAAACTTTATTTTGTGCCTGTAAAACATGTTCATGTTAATCTTTTTATATATTTTTTTATATACATACCCTACATTCTACATTTTTATATAGATTTATTATAACTGCCTAAGACAAACCCTACTTACCTTATTATTTATCATGTACAAAATGGAAAAATATACTTTTTACATCATACCTACTTAAATATACTTATCAATATGTAGTATAAAACGACCATAATAAATTTGGACTTTAAGGAATCAGATTTGGTCAAATCAAAATATAAATTATAGATACATTTTATGCATAGGTTTTTATTTTTTATTCATTTTCTCTCAAATCAATATTAGGATCACAGATCAGTGATTTTTAATAGTTTTACTTTTGAAATATAAATTCTATTAAATAGGAATGCAGTTTTATAACTACCTTACATATTATTTATGGTAAATAAGCATTTTTATATTTTACATTTACAGATATTAGTAAATTATAATTAGGATAACAAAAAATTTATTATTAATATTAATTAGACATACCTGGTAAATAATAGCAAAAAAAATATTTTAAATAAATAGTTATGTTATACACTACACAAGAATTTTAAAGAATTAAAATACCTTAACATATAATATGTATCTAACTATCAGTAGAACATAATATTTATCTACCTACTTAAATTATTATTAGCATTATTTTAGATTTATTTTATCGTATGGTAAACGTATAAAGTGAAGTGATAAACGTGCAGTTAATTTTCTTAATTTTCTTCATGAGCATGTAACTATTCCATAATTTAACTATATTACGAATATATAGTTACAGTTATAATACAATCGAATCATAAAACGTATAGTACTTGTAGTTTAGTAGTTAGGTATACTTATGACTTGCAAATTATTATGTATCTTCATTTTACTGATAGTAGAGTCTATTTCATTTTATTTCTGTAAAAACCAAATTCTTGATCTCAATTTTGATAATATTTTGCATGTATAATTTTGCAAAATTGAGAATAGAACTGAGACTCGATTCTTGATATTTCAGTTATGAATCTGAAATACCTTTATTAAAAATTATTTATATTATTAACTGTACCTAAAGAATTAATTGTATTTTAGTGTTATTAGATTAGTGTAATTATTAGATAATCCTATTCTATTTTGTATTAAAAATGAAGCTCAAAAACCCCTCAACTATCTTTCAAGTTAGGTATTTAGATATTTTTAGTAGTATGTAGTAATTATTCTTGTTAATTTATTAATATTATTGACTTGCTCTTAAAAATTAAATTTAAAACTATTGAAATATACTCAAACTTTAAAGTAAAATTATTAAGGTTAGTTACTCACTTTCCCTTGTGAAAACAAAAATATAGGGTATTATTAGCAAAGATATACATACTAGTTAGCTAGGTTCTAGATATACTTATAAGCAAAATAATATCTAGTCTACCTAGTCATTATGTTTCTAATTATTTTATATCTAACCTAGATTCTTCTTATTTATTTATTTTATCGTAAATATACCATACATAATATATAGTAGAATATTATTCTAAATTCTCTTTATTGAAATAACTACCAATTTTAACTAATAATATAGTAAACAGATAAAAGGTCTTTAATATTGATTGATTTCAAATTTCAAATTAAAAAGCATCAATTTGCTTTAGAAAATTTTATAAAAGAGATTGAAAATTTTGTAAAAAGTAATAAAAGTTAGTATATTATTCTCTAGGATTGGTATGTTATGTAGGTAGATGTAGGTCAAGGTTAAATAATTGCTACTTCTATAATCTTAAGCATTAGTTCTGACCTAACTCCAATTGGGAATCAAGGTAGTCAAATTGTTACGTTATTTTTAATCAAACACTTGGCAAATTATTTGTAAAGAGGTTCGTCCATTCCAAGACATTAGATTAGACATGAGGTTTTAAGTAGATACAAAATTGTTTTCACTTTTCTATTATTTTATTATAAACTACAAGAAAGGTTCGATTAAGTTTAAACTACTAAACTATTATCTATTATATTAAAAAGATTTCATCTTGATAAGTTATCAGATACTCTGTGAACAGATTTATAGGACCAATTGCAGAGAGGGAAAGTGAGTTCTGAGACCACATTAAATTTGGACCAAAAACTACTGCGAGATTCGATGAAGTCATTCTATTCAAGTCTGCTCGGTCAACAACCTAAAAAATAAAAAAATTATTGACCATCTAATAGAATAAGTAATTTTTTATAAGTAATTTCTAACCTTCGACAAGAATTGCATTATATATTTCAGAACTGCATAATTGTCTTCAGGTAGTTTTTCTAAAATCACTTGTTTCACATGCTTTAAGCGATCACCTTTAGATAATTCTAGATAAAGATATAAAATTAAATATAATCGTCTAAAATAGTCAAAATAAATAAGAAGTTATGATAATTAATATGTAGTTACTTTCAAATTCTATTATTTCTTCAAAAAGGTCATAGGTCAATAAAGGTTCATCCAATTCTCTTAAAAAGGCTTTAATTAACACTGCAGCTAGATGATAATCATAACCAAATTCAATAACTTCTCCTTGGTTGGCTTTCAACTGTGTTGCCTCGACTAATAATTTACTAGCTGATCTTCGAAATAAACCATCTGTCCCAAGTGCTAACAAAAACATAATCATAATTTTTATTAGAATCATACATACAAAATTCCTCTAATTCGTATTCATTTTATTACCTTCAGGTTCACTTAAGAATTCAACACAAGTTTTAAGAATAGAAGGTATGACATCACCATTATTTTTCTCCTTTATAAAAGCAAGACTGACTCCAAATTGTTGCGTATCAAGTGGTAAATTATTGATTTTATTATTGGCTTCGACTGGAGGATGATTCTTGCTCTTCGCTGTCATCATGTTATCATGTCTAAAGAGATAAAATACTCGTAAGTAGGTAATTGCATTCTCAATGCTCAATTACTTACATGGAATGATTGACACATTTTCAAAGTTAGGTAAGGAATCAGGGAAATGGAAGTGTAATAATATTTAATCGTATCATTTTCCATTAACTCTAATTCTAAGTGTAATTTTTGAACAGCTATCATTTATACTACCTATTATATATATTATATGTACAATAGGCAATAGGTAATAATAATGCAAAAAAGTCATTTAGTTTATTAAGGTAGGTAATCAATAAGATAGTTTAATTGATAATATCCTTAATTGAAGTTGTACCAAACATAAATTTCTACAAGTTATAAATATTTAACTGTTAACTTACTCTTGTACTTGTTGTGGAATATACAGTTGATCCAATCTAACGTATTGACTTAATTCATGAAGATAGTTTATGTTCATAACTTTCCTCCCGAATTTCGCACTAGAATATATAATAAGAAATTATATTGTAACATTGATTAAAAATCTCATTCTCATACATTTATACTCGTACAAAAGCATAAAATGGTTTTTTTTGTCGCTTAATTGATTTTTAACGATGTAAGGTATTGCAAACGATTTTCTTACCTTACAACTGGCTTGAATAATTGGAAAGTTAATTTAATGAAATTCGTAGGATGGACTAGATATAATGCTTTTAGATTCTTTTTGTACTTTCTCTCGAAAGCCCGGTACGCTGCCCATAGCCAAGAGAGTGGAGGTTTATTTTTGCTGTTTAGCCCATGGTGGAAATAGACTAGAGAATAATCTTGTTCAACGTATTTATCAAGTGTATATTTCAGATATCTGAAAGAAAGAGATAAAAAATAAAAATGGAAATTAGATAATAATATAATAATATGTCTCTTATCTATAGATTTATTGTAAAATACTTTATAATTATGTAATTATATCCTATATTATGTAGGTAATCATAATTCATAATAAAAATGATATAAATATAGGATAGATTCATCAATAAACAAATGGACGAATTACAAAAGGCATTATTTATATTACGTAAGCATTTTCAAGTATTAGGAATTAGGTATGACTGATTAAAAAATTAGACTAGAAAATTGATAATTGATAAATTCCGTAATCGTGCTATGAATTAGATTTTAGTTATCAAAAAGTCTACTCACATAAACTGAATTGTAAATAATTGTGTAAAATAATTAAAAATTGAAATCATATAAATACCATCCTAGTTCCTACATAATAGTACATTATACATAGTGATAGACCCCTTATCTATGGCACACGTCATTTTAAATTTTAAAGTAAATTATTGTCTTTACTGATATAGCATAACCACTATACTAGCTAGCTAGGTATTAGGCATTTGATATTATTTTGTCAACATCCTGCCTAATACAAGTCATTCTGAAAATTTGGCCTAAAAATAACAAAGAATTCGCGTTTACTTCACTTCACACTTTAATTTATAAAAACTTTCTTTTAAATTATCTCGCTTATTATTCTATTTTTTTTTGCAAAAATTATCTTTATATAATACCAATACATACCTACATAAAGGTAGGTAGGTAATCATAATTTTTCTTAACATAACACATCTTATCTTAAATTATGATATGATTATTTTTAGTCATAGACATTTCACTATTTATAGTTTGTATAACCTACTACTACTTTTACAATATAATAATATTTCATCATTTTATCATTGTTCTATTTTCAATTCACCACTTCCCTTACTCAATTTTTATTTTATTTTAATATTAAAATCATTCAGTTTCAGTTCTATCCTATCATATACTTTAAGCTAAACTACTATACTTCCTTTAAAAATATTCTTCAAAAAAATTACCTAGTGTAAATTTCTAAAACCGTTTCATTCGGTTTCATCGATTTTATGTTTATTACATACCTCAGAAATCTTGGATGATCAAATGTCCTATTACTCGGTAGTTTACAAGAAGCTAGAACAATTATCTGAAAATTCAATTAAAATACTGTATTACTTGTATTTTGTATTGATCTTCAAAGTTTGAAGTTCAAAAGCTTATCTTTTGTAAACAATATAAGTTTACTACATACACAATATCGTATAATATATCAATCCATACCTTTCTTCCATAAGCATCATCACCAACAACTTCCACGATTCCATGTTGAGCCATATCAGAAAAATCCTCTTCATCCTAAAAAAAAGTGTTTATTATTTTAGATTTTTTGGATCAAAAAACATATAAATTCATTATTACTCTTTGGTATATACTCGTATTTATCATATTGGTCGGTCAAAATTTAAAAAAAAAAACCTGAAGTGGGGTAGTTGTCACTGAATCCGACTCGGAAATAAATGGTGCCAAAGCCAACTCCTCTTCAAAATTCTCCTCTATAGTCCCATCAGAGACAGGTGACTCGAGATAGTCAAAAACTTTCACTTGCTCCTCGACATCAGGATGATGAGGAACTGCTACGCCTATAATAAAAAAAATAATCATTATCATATCATTAATCAAAATAAAATTAATAGTCCAAGTCCAAGCCCTAACAGGTTCAAAGACATATTCAATAGGTCTTGTTTTCTTAAGCCCAAGTTATTAACAGCATATTAAAGTACTAGAGAAAGGATTCTTTATTAACGAGTTCTTATGGCATTAAACTTCATTTAGGTTTAATTGAGGTGCGGTAATGAGCAATTATCATAAGACCATATATTTCAAAACACAATTTTCGATAGCTTAAACCTACCATTTTGGCTATTAAGCATACTTATAAATAAAAAAAGAAAATAGACTCGATTTTTTGCCAAGTAAAAGTATTTACTTCCATTACCATTACTCATAGGTACTGAGAATGAGTGATACTAGGCAAGTATCCTACTCATTATACACTCTTATTAAAATTAATCCTACTATAATCTTTAAAAACAACAAAGGCTCATCAAAACTAGTGTGGTTGTGAGAAGAAATATTCTTTTATTTAATGCAAAAAGTCATGCAAGAAGTGGAGCTCATCTCCGTTTCATTTTTCGCTCGTTGATTTTGACTCTTTGACTCAAAATCCTTTTTTTCTACTACTCTACTAACTCTCATAACTCATAACATAACAGAATATCCTATTCTGCAGAATGTTAACCAATTATATAAACTACCTAGTAAGTAGTAGCATTGTATTAAGTATTAACATGTTGTATGTAGAGTAATTTTAAAATAATAACAAGTTGAAAGTATAGGCAGTAATAGGGGTTTTTAAGAAATAAGTACAGGTGAGAAAAAACTTAGAACAAAAAAAATGCTATTAAGAATTAAGAATAGTAAGATCTCAAAGAGCTGGCCCTGGTTTATTTTACTTTTCGCACAAGTTCATCATGTTTAATCATCATAAAATAAGAGTTTGTGTAAAAATGTTCACGAAAATTAATAACAAAAACCACCTCAATTCTCTCACACGTACCACTACCACAATTAAGAGCATTAAGTATGAATTGAACCAACAAATATGAATTATATGAAGGATTTTAGCCCGATGGATGCCTATTAATCAACTAGTCTCAGAAATTCTCATCTTGTGCAAAATTTCAGGCAGGCAGATATTTAGACTACATTGACTGCTTAAAAAGACACATTTATTTTTATATTTAGATTTAGTTTCATATTTTACGATGCAGATCATAACAAAAATAAACAAATCTTCATGCCTTATACCCATAGGGTAGAACTTATTCTTAGAACAGCAGGAGGTTATCTTTACCCTCATAATCATTATACTTATTATCATACCAGTATTTGTATAGTTAAATATGTGAATATAAACTTTAAATAAAAATAATTTACTTTCTACTTAATTTCAGAGTAAAACCAAAAATGGTATGGGAAATGGTATCCATCTAAATCCTTTGATGAGAAAAAACCTAAATAGAGATTGAATTAGTTAGACAGAGATAGTTGATTTCAGACAAAAAGCATTTCAAGTAAAATTGAGTAGATTTCAATTCAAGATTTTACTTTTACATTAACACTCTCATTTATCTAGTCATGAATATGTCTTCTAAATCTAAACTACACTCTGCTTCAATGACGGTCTCTTTGTCTAATGTATAGGTTCTTCCTTCGTACTGTGTATATTATAGTACCCTACCTAACTAATATAATACTGGTAGGTGTAATATACTTAGGTAAATAATAAATGACAAAAAAAAATTTAATCCTTCATTTAGATTAGCCAAAGATACACAGCAAGTAGTCAGTATAACCCAGTGAATAAAAATATTTCAACTTCAATTTCAATTCCATAATTATCAAATTCAAAATTCAGGATTTGAATAATGTTAGAAAAGGCTAAAGCGCACAATGAAATTGAGCCTCAGTTTAACTCGAATTTCTGGTCATAATTACTTACAAACAAGATATTTTTTTAGAAACTTAACTGCTCGCTCAAAGTTAATAGTCAATTTGTACTTTGTTACGAATACCTTTGCATATTCAAAATAAACCTATTAGCATAATTGAGCATGTAGCATATATTAGAATTAGACTCAAAAAAAATGTAGCTAAAAGTTGTTAATTATTAAAAAGAAACTAACAGAGTCTCTCTTTTTTGCACAAAAATAGGTAGGTAAATGATTTCCATCAGCCATCAAGCGAGATAATGAAAAGAAAGCGGCAAGAGTAAAATGTATATATTGTTAAATGAGTCTTTTAATATTTTAATCAAAAAAGTCGCAAAAAAAATCAAACAATGTTCTTTCTAAAAAGAAGTGAAGTCTTTCCCCCCTTTTATTTAGAATGATAATGATAAAAAAAAATCTTTCAAGTTTCGCCCAAAAGACATGAAAATATTATTAAACTTTGCATTTGAATACATGTACATATACAGAGTTCAGAGTTAGAGGTACAATAGTTTTAGAGTTAGAGCCTATCAGCCGGCCTAATGTCATGTAAAAGAAGCAAAAAGGTAATTTGTGTTTCTCATGGGAATTTAAAATAAAATGGTTAAAATTGAGCTCTGCTGAGTTATACGAATTTATGTGTTCGTTTGTGATAATTTTGCTAAATACTTGGGCTTGAATTTTGCTCCTCTTAACTCTTAACTCTTATACCAACCTTTTATATAGAGATTATAAAGTATTCTCGTGATGGTCTTTGCAAATCCAATGTGGTTCACATCTCTCTGCATGCAGTAATGGTAACGGAAACAAAATGCGAATTACTTTTAAGGTGGTTTTATCATCTAAAATAAAAATTGTTCAGCCCTCCTTGAAAGCCCGCACCCCTAATATACTATAACATATTATTATCGAACGGATCATATCAAAATATGGATAGATTATGTCATCACTCATCACACTACCACTACCAAATATAGCTCATCGACATCGATATAATTTTTGGCAACAAAAAAACTAATAATTTGAACAGTATATAAAGGTTGGACTTTGTGAATATATATTATCAATTTTTTCAAGTATCTATTTACTTTAGCTTCAAGATACAGATAGAATCTCAAAAAACTCTTTACTGTAGGTCTAGCATAGTATAATATAAAGATAATTTAATAAAATCTACCTATTGTCTAGTCTAGTATTTTATTAACAAACAGGTAAAATAAGTCCCTACATTCTACATCAAATCATCTTAAATCTTTTAATATTATATTAGCTTAAATCCCCATGATTGCGAGCTACAAATAGCGATTCTTACTATTAGATACATTACTATTACTATTACATCTCATCTCTTTTCTGATCTATTTACTCAGATTTCTAAATAGAACTCAGCAAGCCTACAAATGATCAGGTTGGCTTAACAAAAAAAGCCGTATTTTATTGTTTTATACCTAAATAAAAGAGACACAGAGCGAGAGCAAGGATATACCTCAATTGAATTAAATTAAAGGAAATAATTTATCTATCTATCTAACTATCTATGAACTAAATATAATCAGTCAGTTCAGTAATAAATATGTAGTAGTTAGTAGTAGTATGTAGTAAGGTTTAAATGATATTGCTAACTAATGCATTACATCACGTCAACAGAAAAATCAAAGCTTGAAAATAATTTTAGAATACTTTAACCGACTCTAATCATTATTAGTAATCTACTACGTAGCAGAATAATTTATTTTTACCTTTGCTAATTTGCAATTTTGTAAGAAATAGGATACTACACCACCACCACTATGTAGTATGTACCTTAAATTAAAACTTAAAGTATGAATCCTACATGGAATACGAATAATTAACTCTCGAATTTTTGGTATTGCATGACCTTTATCCAATATCAAATTTAGTCACGTTTAATCCTTTTTCCACAAAGAAATCAAATGCCCTATTTTAATTTTATAAATACCTTGTATAAAACCTATCTATGCATGTAACGATTTATTGAAGGTTCTCTGACATTTTGTACCTTGTACAAAAATACAATCTATTTTTTATTCAGTTATGAAATGAATATAGTTAGCTACACTACCTCAATTTTTTAGTTTTTACAAAATCTTAAATCAAGCTAACCGTGTAAAATATAATTTTTTTTTACATTTTAAGTAGGTCTCCTCTATACAAAGATTTTTAAATCAGAGTGACAACACACTTTATTCTACAAGTTGTATAGTAAATGTGTGTAAAAAAGGTTTTTTAAGAGAAATGACCGAATTATCCTGAGCACATGATGAGAAAAATTAAAGCCTCAAAATATAGATTGAAGTGTGAACGTGGAAAAATTTAGGAAGAAATGAAATGAGGTGATAAAAAGAGCGCAAGAATATTAATAATAATTGTTCCTCATAAAAACCTTAATTTACAAAAGTCATAAAGCTTTACTAAAGTAAAGTATCTTAAATCTTAACTTTAACTCAATTTATAAATTATACCTTTATTTACTTAGGTAGGGTACTCAAATTACAAAAATAACAAAAATTGTTTAGAATTTTTCTTAACTACTGATAGGTATCTAGAATCTAGTAGAAAAGGCATTGATAAAATATTAACTACCTAATAAAAAGAAATAAATATATATCTTAACTCAACTAATTTAAAAAAAATTCAATTTGAGAGAATTTTAAATCCTTTTCATGGACTTTTAGACATCTAATTCTAATACCTATTAATTACATATTTACAAAGGCTAGAAAAATAAAATCCCTAATATAAGAAAGAAAATAAATCACTTTTAAAATCACTTTTCAATTTAGTTTGATCCTTTATATTTTATAATAAGTTCTTATTGTAATTGTAAAGAGCAAATATCCAAGATTTCTTGAGCTATACATAATTCACAATACAAAGTAGGTATTAACAGTTTAATATTTACCTAACTACTCGAACTCCTACTTAAATTACCTACATCTATTCTAATTCTTCCTAACTCACCTTTATTTACATTATTTGACTTTTAAATTGAATACTGAATTTAATCATTTAATCATTTTATCCTATTTCTCTTATTAATTAGAGGCCTTTTTTTAGAGTAATAGAGAAGCTGTTTATCCAGAATTCAAAAGCCAGAGTAAACATTTTTACTGCTAATATTTAGTAGATACCTAGCCCAAGCATAGATTAGATTAGATTATATACCTAGGTACTAACTTATGATAAAAACGATATCTTGTATCTCTATTGTTCGCCATATTTATACATTGTAATTTATACTGTGTACTTTTATCTGATTTTACCTATCTGTTTTCGTTGCAATGTAATAGGTATACCAAAAGTTCTACCAATATCGATCAAATAACTTCAAACAATTTACAGCAATGTAAACTACCTTGAATTACCCATTTTTATAAATATCCACCCTATATAGTGTAATAACTATGGACTAGAATGATTTATAAAACATATCTAGTAAGGTAGGTACCTAGATTAGTAAATACTTAAATATGTACCTACCTACTTCACTTCATAACCTACAGATACAAGCCTATATATATCTTATGGGGAGTCGTTAGCCCTAATATTCTAACAAGAAAACCTAAAATGGATATGCATAGTATTATGTATACATAGCATATTAATGGCAATGGTACCCACATAAATTCATATTCATTGACTAATAAAGGGATAAGCTTATTTTTACAAAAATTTCCAACATTTTTTGTTGTTGACAAATTTTTAAGCTGAAGATGCAATTAGCAATTAGATCAATAAACTTGTCAATATTACTTGCCAACAACAAAAATACTTACTAATACATATTATCGTTATTTCTTTAATAACCAATTCTTATTTGCCTACATTCTACAGTTCACAGTTCTTTTGCATTAATAACAAGATTTTCAAATTTCAAGATAATTAACAAAAAGAAATGTTTCAAGTAAAAATAGGAAAAAAACAACATCATTAAAACATAATTCAAAAACTCTAGTAAAATTATCACGAGATATTTCTGTTAGTACTCATTACTCATTTTTTTACAAGGCACTTAGGTACTATTAGGCACTAGGTATTACATTACCATTACTCATGAAAAAAAATATACCTTGAAGTTAAAAGTGCTTGACAAATATTATACTATTTATTTGATGTTGCTGAGCATATATACATACTGTTAGTAGGTACAGAATATTATTATGTATATTAGGTACTAATAAAGTAATAATTCTAAACTATCCTGAGCAATAAAAAACACATGCCCATGTCGAACCTGTAGAATCAAAAGAAAAAATAAATACTTACCATATATATGTATAATATTGCAAATATCATTCATGTAAGATATGTAAATAAAATAAATCTAATATCTTTTCAGTTATTCCTAGTAAAATGAAATTGTCTATTACACAAAATAAGTATTTATTTATGATACAGATTATGATGACGAGTTCGGTTTAAGTAAAAATGAAATGAAGATGAAGCAAGCAACCCAATAATACCCTACTAATACAAGTATCAGTTACTGATACTGATAAATAATAGAAAGACATACCAGTAAATTCTTGAATAAATAGATAAGATAAAGTAAGTAAGAATAAGAATAGAGTAAAATTGAAAATATAATTTAATTACCCTTCGTTACTGCTTCAAGTTCAGTGTCGTCAAATTCCAGATTTGGTTCATAATCATGGTAGTCTGACAATGAAGGATAAGGATCTTCTCCATCTCCATAGACTATTCCAGAGAGAGCTGTAAGCAAAACAAATACAACATATATAAGAATAAGAACAAGATAAATAATAAATACACACAAGATTTTTAATTTACAGAATACAAGCATTGACGACCATATAATTAAATTTAAAATATTAACTATACATTTAGAATTATGTTTATGATTAGATAAGAATAGACTATATATAGACATATGAAACTCAAAATCTCAAATAAACATGTCCATCAGACTCATTGAATTTTGAATTGAAACTCATAAACTTACGACAATTAAAATGAATATCATAGCTAAGCAGAAATCGAAATATAAAAATATCCCATATTAAATTATAATGCTTTATGTAAAAGTAAATACACTATAGCTATATGTAGTAGGTAGTAAGCATCTTAAAGTAAGCATATACCCTACCTACCTAATATAATTCTCTAATTTCTGTTTGTACATACCTATTTAACTTATATAAATAAAAGTTTGTACTTTGTACTTGTAATCAATGTCAATACTCCATATATACTACTGCTATCAGAAAAATAATAAATTCATTTACTAATAATTATAATTAAATTAAATTAGGCACCAAAACAAAAATCCTCTAAACTCTATCATCTATTTAATCAATTCTTCGATTTTTCAAAATGTTTTCTAAATAACAATTTGTCTTGCGACGAAATTGTAAATGTCTTACTTAAATTACTCGAAAAATATCTAAATAAAAGGTATTAATTAAAATACCTACCTAAATAATATTTACTTTCCTATACCTACATTCTACATACATATGGATTAGATAAGATAGGTAGTTAAAAGTAAAAGAAATGCAATCTTGTACACTACACTACCTACAAGTTACAAGTACACTACCTACAAGTTACAAGTACTGTACTTCTGATTCTGACTTCTTATAATTTATAATATTTGTATTACCTATTGTATTTTATTAAAATTTTACGGAGACAAGTTGATAAGTGACTGCTGATATGTACCTAAGTGCAAAAGTTGAGTTTTTCTCGTCCAATTTTTATTTTTGTAAAGATTAAAAAAGAATAAAAAAAAGCTCCCAATTATTAAGAACCAGATAGTTTAGTTATCTAAAGAAAGAATATAAATAACAAAGAATTTCTAGACAATTATGTCTGCTGTATTATAATACCTAATAATTTAATCTAATTATGCCAATAAATTGTGTGAAAACCTCCAAGATAGAAAAGAAAAGAATATCGAGTTTACAAAAGAAAAAGAAAAATGGAAAACCTTAAACCACAACAGAATTGTGTCCTTTAATCTCTGAATGAAAACTGACTGATGATGCAATGCAACTCTATATTTTTATGTAACTTTTTTGATAAAAATAAGATTTAGATTAAAATAGGTATCTAATATTCTGTATATGTAATGTAATAAACTATCTACAGATAAACCTTACCTGACTATATACCTATGTGTAATATTATTATACGATTATATTAATTAGATTTGAATTTGCAATTGCAATTGCATTCACAATTTCAAATCAAATTGTAATTTAATGCAAATTTTTACTAAATTAGTAGGTAAGTAGTTTAAAGTAGTATACTTATACGATGTATATTTAGGTACAATATTGCATATAAATACTTATTTAGAAGGTATAAATACTTAGGTATACATTATTATAAAAACGACAAGATTTAAATAATTCATAAAATAGTTTGAAATTTAAAACGTATAAAATCCAAATCAAGTAGATTTAGATTGTATCCATATCGTATCGAGTCTTTAGCTTGAAAAGAAATATTATGTAACACATACCTACTATTCATACACCTACACCTTACAACACAACCTAAGTAAAAAAAGTAGGTATCTATTATGTACCCTACCTATAAAATGTTTTAATACACGCAAGATTTTAGATTTTAGATTATAACTTCTTTCTACTACAACAAAATTACCAAGATAGATCTACGCATTTTCATGTGTAATTGTATTGTTGTTGTCTTTTAAAAAAAGAAATGCAAATTGGAAATAATAGTAAGTAAGAGGAAACACACAATTTTATTTTTAAATCTCTAAATAATAAACTTTACAAGACCTTCCTATTTTTATTCTTTAATAAAAATTGAAAAGAAACTTACCCTTGAGATTGAGATCATTCATGAAATGAATCATAAAATGACAATAAAATGAACACATATCATATATTTAAAAAAATCTTCTGTACACCTACATTATTTTATATATGCCAATACCCATTCTATTAAAATTTTCATGCTCATAAAATACAATAACTACCTAATAAACTAAACTTTAAATAACTAAATCTAACCCTAGCCTAACCATAACATAAATCCTATTGCTTTCTAAATATATTAATACAGATTACCTACCTACCTTACTAATTTCTAATACCTACCTACCTACAGATATATTCAAGTCCAGTGCTTACTAGGTAGCTAGGTAGTCAATAAAATATAGTATATAATAGTGTAATAGTTTAAGTTTAATTTAAGTTTAAAATGGTATTGTTTATTGCTAATCAAAAAGTAAAAATAGATTATTGCTTTTGTAATTTTTTAATTTTATAGAAGCTTTTTATGCCAATTATAGTATATATTAATTATTGAGCTTATAGGTTAGGTATATAATATTACTCATAATCATAATAATGAGCTGATGATGCAGTACCCTAATTCAGGATACTTTATCGAAAATGAATGGCTAGCTAGTTATATAAACCAATAGGGTAGTATAGTATAAGTAAATGTAGTAGTCAGAATTTATGCAAAACTCTATTGTAACTGTATTGTATTATGTAGTTTGCAGTAAGTACCTAACCCAAGTATTTAACAATTTTCAATTTTATCCTTATTTGGTAGTCTTTTGGCATTTGATTTTGCAATTAAAATCAATTCGTATCATCGACATCGACATAATTTAAAAAATAGCGTTTCTTAAATAAAATCATAAAATAAAATATCAGTTCAATCGAGTTGTAAATTGTGTGCTTTACAAAATTAAAAGGCACATTATCTCTAATTTCTAATCTAGGTAGGTAAGGTAGGTATTTAAAATTTTGTATTTCTTTTTGTTTGCATATGATATATTTTTTATGATTTATGCTTTTATATGATACCTATTACAATATATGACCTATATGAATCTATAGTATATATTTACCTAATCTACCTATTATTACGATTCGATTCAATTTTAAAATAATTTAAATTAAAAAGTATCAAACCAACCCTCCTATGTATATTGATATTAATTTTAAATAATGTACATGTATTGCATTGTACTACTTACTTGTACTACATCATATCATAATACCACTTAACTACCTACTTTAGATTGATAATCACATTGCAAAATTACAATTCATTAACATCGACATTTGAAATTTGAAGTCGATAATGTCATCAAAAATCAAAATTCAGAATGATAGTTAATAGTTAATTAGTTATAGTTTAGGATTAGTACATATTCCTATGTGCCATGTGCCTATTATTATGCAAAGTAAAAAAGATACGAGTTTGGTTTGTTAAGTAGGTAGGTAATCAATAAAAAACAATTTAAATAATAAATAATAATAATGACTGGGTGTTCTATTTAAAAAAAATTCCAAATCATATTAGGAGTAGGGCATTTACCTAAACACTAAAAATAAAATTGCACTATGCACTTGTCATGTCATGTCGTATAAAATAAAGATAATCAACAAGTCTAGGCATACGCATACATTATACACTAAACCAATACAACCACAACAATATCGTAAGATAAGGATTAATTTTTATCATAAAATTCTACACAAGCTTTAAATAAACTCACTATATTAAATGTAGTTTATAGTTTATACCAAGTACATAGGTACCTACGATATAAAAATTGCAAATACAAATCATCATAATAATAAAGTAGCAAAAATACTAAAGATCTAATTATGTAACTTTTAGGTAATTTACGATATGAAATATAAGCTCAGTAACAGAGTGTAGATTTTATTCATCTTTTAAAAACCAAATCTTGTCTTCATATCTTTAATAGTAATATACAGTACTAGTACTTCAGAGCTGAATTAAATGAATAAACTAAAATAAAATAAAACTAATCTAAAGTCTAAATCTAAATGAAATGAGAGATGATACCTAGTTTATGTTGCGAGTAATGATATTCATCTAAATAAGGAATATAATTATGTCAATTTGTCAACTGAATAGAATAGAAAAGTAAAATTAGAAATTTCAGAGCTGAATTAAAAGAGCATTACTAATTGACTAATATAAATATAATGAATAATGAGATTATTTTTAATGTATTTTACCTGGGTTATTGGTCCCATTGAATTTGGCAGGTGATCCAGTGGTGAGAGGACTGAAGGAGATTTGAGGTCTGGATCTTGGATGATCCTTTGAACTTGGTCGAACACTGGCCATACGAAATACCTTTCAAAAAGATCCTCTAATAATAAAATAAACTTGTATATTTAAAAGGTCACCAAATCTAAAAACACAAGTCTCGGAAAATGTATTCTGATTTAGATAATACTCAGATTGTTTGTGGTATCACAAATATAGTCAAAAATTGACCTAAATGACCCTTTAATTGTTCAAGTCAAGCCAATTTGGCAATTTCAATTACAATGACAATGAATGACCCCTAAAATAGAAATTATTAGAAATACCTTCTATTAGGTAATAAGAGTTTCAACCTTTTTAAATCATCAAATTATTCGATATTTGACAAAATTCTATTTTTTAGGTTAGAAATATTGCAGCACACATAAATGAGCCAAATGACACGATTGACACAATTGGTTGACCACCACCACCCCAACAAACTGAAAAAAATGATCCCTAATTTTTTGGTATAAATAAAATAAAAACTTCAACCTCAACCGTCGACAAGTAAATGTAAAGTGGGAAATAAACTGAAATGATTTTTTGATTTTTGAGATTTTGAATTCTCATAAATTTTTTTTTTTATTTCAAAGATTTTGAAATGAGGCCTAAGCCATCTCTGTACCATCATCCTTTATTATGCCCAAGTAATAGAATCAAGCTAAGCCAAGCAAGAGGGTAGGGCTAATGCTAATGAATGATGATATGATTATGATATAATAATATTATTATGTTAAAAACCGTTTTGTAGAAACGCTTTTTTTTAAAAAGTAAAATTCAGTTCAGTTGTGAAAAACCGGTCTTCAGCCTCTATTTAACATTTTTAAGATCTACCTAGATGCATAGTTAAGAGCTTAAGAGATGAATGGTTTTTCAGAGACGATGAATTAATTATTGGACTAAAAACTATCTTAGGACTTAGGTTGACAATGCAATATATTATCATGTAGGTACCCTACTTTATATAATATGAAAAATATGAGAACCAATTCATTTTTTCAAATTCAAGTGAAATTATAGAACCCTTTACTCTTACTCTTATATTCCTAGCCTTTTCCACTCATTTTCAATAAGAACGATGGGGGGGGGGCTAAAATAGGGCATCCTATTAATAAAAATTTTATTCTTTCTCGAGTGGATAATTACAGTGCAGTGAACTAAGGAATAGACTTTACCTTCCGAACCGAAAGGTTTTAAAACCTATAAACTTTTATAACAAAAAAGTTATTTTATAACCTATCTCTCTCTCATTAATTTATAAGGAAAACACGATTAAATAACATTGATGTTGCATATTTTTATTTTTGAGAAATACCTACCTCTATATATGAGCTTTTGTTTTAAGATTATTGGACCAGGCCTGATGGTATTCGAACACAAAGTGTTTCAAATGAAGACACTGCGACCACGATGGGTCGAAAGACCAAAATTTTTGCGCAAATTATACATGTAAATGTTAATGTAGTACACAATTTTCTGGAAAAATTGTTAATTTTTTTTAGTTTAAAGTTTTTTTGGTTCGAAATAGAATCCAACTGCAATTATCCTTACATGTTATGCCCATATGTAATTTAAGTACCCTACATTAATATGTAAACTAATAAACTCTTCGATTCTTTGGCCGGGGCCGGATATCTATAAATTGTAATTATGTAATTAGAATGTAATTGTAATTATGTAATTACAATGTAATTGTAATTATGTATTTAACAACCTAGAAATATTTTCCTGATAAATAGTCACCAATCACGGCACGGTGTCTTTTATAGTTTAAAAAATGAATCCAGGAGCAGAAATTCATTTTGCTCATTCTGATGCTGATGTGAAGAATATTATTTGATAATATCATCAATTATTTTCTTTGTCATACTACTTTGCAGGCTTATTTTTAAAGCCCTATTTTTCCAATTTGTCCAAGTGTCAAGATCAAGGTCAAAAATTAACTCAAGAGAAAAGCCATTTGAAGTTTTGAAGCTCTTTCTCTTTCTCTTACTTTCTCCCATTTCAAAATTCTAGGAATAAAATAGGTACCCTACCTATAAAAGTGAATTTGCCTATTTGCTTCGCAATACGCAAGCGAAGTGCAAAAAGCCTTTCGGACGACTCTCTCGATCATTATAACTCAACGAGAACCCGAACTACTGCAAGCAGCTCAACATTTTTAGCTCTCAATCATCCGAGAAATCAACCCCGAACTTTGACCCTTAAAAAAGGACAAAAGTACACCGAATTCAGGTAACATCCTACTCACTTTTAACTAACCATACGCCCCTTAGCACAATTAGTTAGGTAGACGACATAAAATCTCTAAAAAAGAGTTAAAAAAACCGAATTTTTGTAGACACAAATTAGAGCAAATTGTCCAAGTCTAGCTAGCTGTTTTTTGGTAGATTAAAGGTCTATTTTAGCTTTTTATTCATATCACTAGATTAAAAGAAGGGTAGTTAACTTAATGAGCAACGTAATGATCATTTTAGATATTTGACGAATGTTAAAAACCCATTTTTGTAAGGTATAGGGCAGCAGGTCGATTTGGTTGAGTCTGCCTATGCTTATGCATAGGCAGACTAACTATGTCGAATGCTAACTGATTTTGTTAAGATTTTAGGTCATTTTTAGCTATTTATGCATGTCACGACATTAAAGGTAGGTAGTTAATCTAATGAGCCACTCAATTGAGATCAATTTACTTGCTTTAAAAAGCTTTAAAATAGTTCGGCAACGGCAATTACAAGACAAGGCAGCAGTGTAGACTTATGGATTTTTGGCTTTTATTATCCTGCCTGCCTGCCTCGTGGGCGACTATTAACTTTAGATTTTAGATGGTGCTGATAGCCTATATGATAAAAGTTAAAACTTTTCCTTAGCGTAGTCGTAGCCCTAGCTGTATACTCAGGACAGGATCAGTACCCTACTTATTAGGCCTCTTCTACCTTTAGCTTAGCTTTAACTAACTTGCTTTTTCAAATTAAAATTATCTTATATTTTGATTGTGCCAAGATTCGTATTTTCCTTAAAGGTATCATAATTATAGGTATCATATTATTGTCATGTCATTATTATTCAGTAGTCTCTTTCTATAATCATTAAGGAAGGGCAAAATATGCTTTTTAGATTTTGAAATAATGCTTTTTTGAAACTGAAATAATGCTT
>JAQIXA010001736.1:0-22349 GCA_034699045.1 Nanhermannia cf. coronata Gr-Ori-00579
GGAGATCCTTAATGTACGGCGCCTATGTATATCGATAAAATTAAATTCTAATCTAGGTAGGGTATTTGAATGGAGTATGGAGATATTAAAAAAGGATTTTATTTAGCTATTAAATTTTATGAATCTGAGAGATTCAGCTGTAAATACGACTGAAACTCCAGCTCAATGACCCTCGACTTCCAGCATAAGACCACACGAGAAAAGAGACTAAAAAGTCTCAATTTTTCCATGTAATCTCATGTCAGACAAGGGCCATAGAGTGAAATCCAGCAATAATATATACAGCTGAATCTCTGGCTGGAATTTCGACTTTCTTGCCCTTATCTTCACTTGAGTTTGTGTGGGATTTGTAGGATTTTAATTCTCATTTCTCACACATTCTTTGAGTGAAGATTTGGGTATATTATAGCTGGATTTCTGACTGGAATTTCAGTTGATTAGCCGGCTGAAATATTCGGCTCTCTGACATGAGATTACATGGGGTTCCAGTTATTGACCAATAAAAATCTTGAAATATTTTTTAGAAAATATACCTATGATCTAGAGTTTCTTCCTTTAAACAGAAATTGCAAAATATTTTGCCATTATCTCTCCTGTTAGTAAATAGGTGTGGTTCTGCAAAACATCCCCTTGAGCTGTAATTTAAAATATTTTTTTGAAATTATCAAAATTATCATGACATGAGTATCAAAGCCAAAATTCCAATAAATATTGACATTTTGTAAAAATCCACTCTTTACAGGCTGGATTTTCAAATCCTTGAATTTGTCAAAATTACTCAAAATCACTTATCATTTTTATTCCTAATATACACTTTATAGGATTATTTTCCAATCGGTATAATCTCTAAACATAAGATTTTGTCTTGAATATACAGATAGGATTAGTGAAGTATATTATATAGAAGGCATTCAAATTATGTACCTAGCTTGAAAAGCTAAAATCTGGTAATTCAGAGCTGAATTGCCTAATTATAAATATGATCAGATTCACATTTAGACTTTAGACTGTTCTATTCTATTCTGTAGTACCTACTTACCTATATTGGGTTGAAAAAACATATGTAAATCTAAATTCAATCTCATAACTCGTAGATAATTCAGCTCTAAAAAATCTGCTACAGATTTTGTTTTGAGTTGCATAATACCCATGCATTGAGGTCTAAATCGAGTTTTTCAAAACTGAAATACATAATTATTATATTGAATACCAATACTCATAGCTAGTTTTAAATGTCAAACATGATTTAAAAATATATCGATAAAATTAAATTCTAATCTAGGTAATGGGTATTTGAATGGAAATATTAAAAAAGCATTTTATTTAGCTATTAAATTTTATGAATCAATTGTTAAAAATCCTGATCCTACCTACATACAAATACATAATATAATACAATACAATACAATTACAATTACCATTCAAAACCAGCCAAGGTTTTTTATCAATCAAAACACACAAGTGTATAGGATAGTTCAGAAGTATCAAATTGTTTGTCATTTTTTTTATTTTTGAAAATGAAATTTTTATCAACATTTTTATTCTGTTTATTTTGTGTATCATTTGCACAAAGGATTCCTCATCCTCACCCTGAACTTGTCATGGAGGAACATTTTGGATTGGTACCTATATTGACCAAATTTTACAAAAATTTGCAAAAATTATTTTGATATTTTTTCCCCCCAAAATGCAAGTGTAAAAAATTTGGTGAGCCGTGTGTGAAGGATAATGAGTGCTGTAAGCCAGATGACCTTTGTGACCCTTACCAAGGGTATTGTACTGCGAATAATAGGAAGACGGTTCATCAGCGACTCATCGCTCAAACTACTTTCTAAAGGTCAATAAAGTACAATTTTTTTCCCTATGCCTATACCTGTTACCTTATAGAGAAATTAAATAAAGTACCATGCATACCCTTTCTAGCTAAAAGGCATGCTTTTTGATCGAATCATTTTTTTGTCAAAAAAGTGTCTCAAAATTTTATTTTTTCTTCAGATTACACTACACTATATAATATTCTCTATACCTACATATTGGTATAAGAAAAGCGATTGTGACAAACTCAATTTATTTTTTTAGCTCGAGTTCAATTGCTAAATTTTTTAGTAATTTTTAGATACTTTTGCTTTTGAGATACTTATGTACATTTTACATGCATTTTAGATAGATACTTTTTAGATGCGTTTTAGATACTTGATGTCTAATGTTTATAAAAGTTTAGAAATACCTAAAAAGAATCAAGGATAATCTTATATCTATGCTCATTTTATTATTTAGATATCGAGTCAGTAGCACAGAAACATTTCCAACCTCTGGATCTGAATTAATTTTATTCAATTTTCTGTCATATTTGTTCAAAATTTCAAAATATCTAAACAGGCAAGTCAATAAATTTTGGAAATTCTGGATACATTTTGAAATCTTAAAAATTTTGTAGGTGAATAATTTTTTAGTTTTAAAATCGAGCCTTCATTTTATTTTGTGAACAGTTTTTAAAGGATATTTTGATTTCCTTTTAAAAAGTTTTAGCACATACTACATACCTACTTATCTTATACTTATAGGTACTTATAATATATGAGTAATATAATGGTAGCAATGGTACCTACATTATGCCAAAGTCGAAGTAAAAAGTAGAAAAGAATTGTCACAAATCTGGTTTTTTAAAAAATCTCTTTTTTTTAGAATCTTCTACTCCAATTCAATTCAATACAAAAAGCCATGTCCTAAATTGTATATCGAGATCAAGTTAAGGTATGGAATATAGCTCTATAAATAACGAACCTTAAGGGACTGAGCTATTGAGCTATAGTCTGTCTGTCTGTCGTTATAAAGGCATTTCACTGTACATTCGAAAAGTATCTTTAGAACTTGCACTTAAGGTACCTACTAGGTAGGTACTTTAGCTTATACCATATTATGTATCGGCCTTAAGCAAAATTTCGATATGAGTATTTGAGGATGTTGTAAAATAATTAATTTATTATGTCTTGAGATATCAGCAGTACCTTAGTAAGTATATCTTAATAAGTTGGGTACTACAATGGTTTTGTTAAGAAAAACAACAAAACAAAAACAAAAATAATTGTAATTTTAAGTACAAGTTTTCCTTGTTCCATAAATATCAGTCTTTGTACTATACAGTAGAATACAGCAGATACCCTATTATCTAATATACCTACATATATAGATATAGTCTAAAGTATCCGAGCTGGGTATAAGAAAGTATCTGCTGCTGCTTATTCTTCTGTTTGTTTTTTTGGTGATAAATTAAAAAGTTTTAATTTGTGGTGGCTCCTATCTTAACCCTTTGACTCTATGTACTCTCTACTCTGTACCTGGACTTGAGGAGTAAACTTCTTTAATTAAATCCATGGATATCCATAGATATACCAACATATACATGCCTACATATCCATCTGAGATATAATATCTAGATATCTAGATAATATAATATTTATATCTTTACTTACTATATATGGGGAATTAATTAAGAGGAAGGAGCATGCATGGAGATTAAAATTATTTGAGAAACTACTCGTAAATCTCAAACACACTCTAATTAATTTCACTTAAAAATAAAGCAAACAATCACATGCCGACATAAGAACAAACATTATTATTATAGGTATACAAATTTAAGGTCAAAATAACGACTGGGAATTAATGTCCAAAATTCAAAAAAAAAATCCAAACAATTAATGTATATATAGACTATCATAATTCCAGTTTTTTACAAAAATATTTAAAGCTGTAGCTCCGTTTAAAAAAGGTCTTACTTGATTTCAAAAAAAATTAAATTTCTTGCCAATTTGAGAACCTTTACTTGTCATTTGAGAAGAGAGTATGAGTATAAACAAAATGGTAGGTATAAACAAAGACTGGCTGAATCCACACAGTCCATGATAAGGCCTGATGATAAAATATTTATTTAATATTATAGTTAAATAGTTAGTGTATCCTATACTTGTCATGATGCTAGTACTATGTATTATTATTATTATTATAAAGGATTTGTAGGATAATCCTTTAAGAACTTGACGAATTCTGACAGACCCTGCTAGCTAAATAATCATTTAACATCATTTTTAATCATAGTTTAAATTTCCCCATAGTCATCTCATACTCATTCACTGCCTCATCATTATAGACTTACTATACTAGGTTTTATGAGGTAGATAAATTTAGATTTAGATATCAACTTTTTTTTTTACTTTCTTTTTCATTAATGGTAAGAGCTGACACAAAAAGATCAAAAAAAGGTCAACTTTTTCAAATTCTGAGCTCGACTTCACTTACCCCCATCCCATCCCAGACAGAGAGACAAGATAGATAGTTCAGCAAAAGATCTAGCTAGATTCTTATAATTTCAAAATTTCAAAATTTCAATGGTTTCTCATTCTCTATACAGATACATACATCAATCAGTCCTAATAAGGCTTTCCTTAGGAGATGTATTTTAAATTTTAAATTTTGAGATGAGATCCAGCCCAGCAGAGGGATTATGAAAATTCAATTAACCTCTCTTTCTGTCTGTCAAAAGGTCAAAATTTTATTTCTTATTTTATTTTATTTTATTTATATCTATATATAGGGTACTTTATAGATAGTATATTATATAGTATATCCTTATAGATTTACATCTATAAGGTATGAAATAAGGTAGCCAGCCCTAGTATTTTGTAGATTATGAGAATATAAATAAACATTATGAATTCTTGTTCTAATCTATATCTATACTATACTATATTGGCTTGAATAAGTTAAAAAAAGGATCCTTTTTTTAAAGTTCAAAATTTTGAAAAAATTGACAAATATTATAGATTTTTATTATTGTGACTAATTTTATCAATACTTATAAATTACAATTTTTATGAAACTTGTATAATATTTATACTCTTAAATATTTTATACCTACAATATATGTAAGGATAATATTATAGATACTTACCTACTTATGATTAATATCTATCTGTACATAATATTAGGTACCTATGTTATTTCAGCTAAAAAGTAAGAAATTTGAGTAAAGCCTTGGAATTTTCTATACGTTTTTAATTGTAATTATTATAGGTACTAGTATAATATAGTAGGTAGGCCTAAAGCTCAAATCTAACTTATTCTTAGTTATAGATACTATGCATGTAGGTAGTACTAGTACACTTAACTATTAGGTTATGTATATAAGGTTTCTTAACTAATTAGCACTACTTTTATATTATTTATATACCTAATTCAAGTATCTTTAAGTATTACAATGAAGTACCTAGATAGTAAAGTATGTAGTACAATAAACCCACTTTGTAACGTTTAGTAAGGGTAGATTAGGGATAGTTCGGAAACGTTTTTGAAATATGGACAGTATTTAGCCTCGAATTTTAATATACATACATAATAATATGTACTTCGCATATATCGAGAAAGAAATCCCAAATTTCAGCATGACTTCAAATTTCAAAAACGTGCCCCAACTCCCCCTAATCTACCCCTGTAGTAGTTGAGTAATTAGAAATCTAGGTAGATTGTGTAAAGACAAGCTTATTATAGTGTATAGTGTGGCCATTTGCAAAGGGCGAAATTAAAATGGGCCACAGAGAGTGTATAATATTGTCTTTTCCCGGGTAATTACTGACTATAGACTAGGTAGGTAATTAGCACTAATTATTACCCGGCCAAAAAAACCAATTGAGGAAGTTGTTAGGAAAATTAGACGACTATTATAAATCTCAAGTATTCATAAATTAATTATTTTACATACATCTTATATAATATATACTTAAGTATAGAAGGTACAAATAGTAAGTACAGTAGTTTTCCTCTTTAAAGTACCCTACCCTTAAACCAATGTATCTGTATCTCTATAAGTAGGTATAAGTATAGTATAAAAAGGCTTTTTACAAACAAGAATTATTTTGAGACCAAAAATTGGATATTTCATAGCTGCTATGAAATGAAAGGTACAGTTTTCAAGTATTCTTCTTCTTCTTCTTGATCGAAATTTTGGACAGACGTTTGAACTCGTATTTTTTTTTCAAAAATTTTTATAGTCTTTTTTTGTAAAGGTTTTTTCTTTCCTTGTAATTGTATGTAATGTATTAGACTACTTGAAAATAGTTGAAATTGTCTGATCTTGACTCAGCTCGTAGATTTCTGGTCTATCCCATCTGGGTCCAAAATTTCTGGAATTTGAAGAAGAATTTGTTGACCTTTTTGAGGAGGAGCCTGCTGAAGCTTGAGAAGCTGACGATGGCTCATGAAACCCAAATCTTGCATTTGGAATTAAAGGCTCTTCAATCCCAGACCCTTATAGATAAAAATAAAAAAATATTTATTAGGAAATCAGAATCAGAGAAAAATTTCTTTATTAAGTACCTTCAACAGAGAAAAATTGTGGATTTTCTCCGAATAAACCAGGACCAGAGTCATCTCTTCGACCCAAGAAAAAAAGCACCAACCAGCTCTGAAATTGTCAAAACAAAAAAAATCTTAAATTAAAGACAAACAAAGTTTCCAAAATTTTATGTTTTTAGAACTAAAAAGCCTTGTTTTCATTCCTTTAAACAAACAGAAAAGCAGAGCAGAGCAGAGCAGAGCAGATTTTGATTTTGATTTGATTTTAGAAACAGTCTCATAAATATGGTAATTAAAATTAAAATTAAGGCCATAGTCTCAGTTAATTTCATTCATGATTCTAATCTCAATTTTAAAACAAGCCAGCAGGTAAATACGTGACCTAATCTATTTAATACTAACTTTAGAATATAAGAAATACTTGAGATACTTTCTAAAAATTGAAATATTTTCCTTAATAAATGCAAGTTTTTGAGCAAAATTAAATTTTTGATCGAGAATCCAGTTTGGGATTTCGATTTTAACTTTAAAAATAGTGATATATTTACTATCATTTAGATACAAGTATCTGTAAGTATCTGAAATATCGATTTTTTTTATAATTTTGTCATTTGACAAAGTATCTATTCTGATGCTCAAATGACAAATGTCTCGACGACAAGTCCTTACTTACTGATAAGTACATACCTAAGCAAGTATCTCAGCTTTATTATATTGAGGTTGTAAATCTGTGAAATATTTCTCAATTTCTGAATAAAAAAAATCTAAAGCTGAAATCCCCATTGCTTTCTCTTGAAGGATCCTTTTCAGAAGAGGATTTTAAACCATGGTTTAGTATGGTAATACTATACTGTTAGTGTATTTGAAGTAAGTAAACAATTTAAATTTAAAAATATTCGGTTTTTTTTAGTTTAGTTTAGAATCTATTTATATTAGTAGAACAAATTCTGGTGATGGATTCTCATACAAGTTCTGCTCCAGGGAGATAAAACCCTTATAAATACACTACATGTAGACATATACCATTATATCCTATGGGTACTTAAACATAGATATATGTAACCCTTATACAATATAAAGTACCTATAATATAGTCTTAAGTTGGGTTTAAGTTTAAAATTTTCTCGGCCCAATTCATCAATCAACCTGGTTTTGACAAAATCCTCGGGTTTTTTTTGAACACAAATCCCCCGAATTCTTTTGGGAGAACTGAAACCCAAATTGAGAATGATTTGTTAACATTTTTGTTCAAACACACCAAACACACACACCATCCATGTCTAAATT
This sequence comes from Nanhermannia cf. coronata Gr-Ori-00579, assembly GCA_034699045.1. Taxonomy (NCBI): domain Eukaryota; kingdom Metazoa; phylum Arthropoda; class Arachnida; order Sarcoptiformes; family Nanhermanniidae; genus Nanhermannia; species Nanhermannia cf. coronata Gr-Ori-00579. The sequence continues at coordinate 7,639 of JAQIXA010001736.1, forward strand.
ATACAAATATTTAAAATGTCCTAATGATTATTCAGCTTTGAAAAACCTGATTGAAATCAAAATTTCCCAGGGTAAATTCAGCCAAAATTGGCTTTTGAATTGAAATATAGAGGCATTAGGGGTGAGTAAATGTGAACAAAAATTAAGAGGACTTTTGGTTTTTCAGGAATCACAAAAAGTAGATAGAGATAAAATTTTGGTTTTTTGATATTTTGTAACTTGAACTTTTGTCATAGGATAGGGAAAATCGAGTATAAAATTGAAATTTCAAAGGTTTATATATGGATACGTATCATAGAATGGAAATTAAGATAAATTATTGGAATTTTGATTAGAAATTAAAATAAATAGGCATGTTCATGGACCATGGACATGTCCATGGATCTATGGAACCACATGTCAATTCGGCAATTGAGAGAAATAATTTGAAAAAGGATTTGCTCAACTTACATTAATCTGCAGATCAAACTCGCTCTCGTTCGATTTGACAACTTTTTTGATTTTCCTCAGAATTTTTCATAATACATTTTGTACTATTCTCAATAAAGTACCTACTAGTTTTTAAAGTACCCTACCTAACCAGGTAAATTGAAATTTCTGACCAAAACTGCTCGATGTAATTGTAAATTTGAGACCAAAATTAACATTTTTCATCAAAATTTTTGGCCAATTATTCAGAATTTTTAATCTAGATTTAGTCATGAGTATTTCTAATGCATTACAAGCATGAGAATAACATTTTATTTGACCTTTTAGGTCAGTAGATAGGTCACTATCTGTATTGGACAAAATATTTTGGGTAAAAATGGTTGATTTTTGACCTCAACTTCCCATTTAATATAATGAGATCGAGTAATTTTGATCCGCGATTTCAATTTACCTCGTTTCTTTAGTAGGTACTATGTAGTAAGTAGTAGGTATCCATTACCAGTGTAATATGGTTTAAATTCGATATTGAACCTATCTATAATGATATCTGTGTTTTTTTTAAAACTTGATTAAAAAATCTGAAGGTTTTTTTTGGTTCGAGTATTTGTAATTTGTAACATGAAAAGGGTAGAAATAAGAAATCAATAGCGGCAAATATCAGTAGGTAAAATTGTAACAAAATTTAATCACTTTTTATTTCTCTCAGAAAACTCGAGAGATTTTGTTGGGCTAAAAATCAAATTGAAAATCAATTTTACTCAACTCAACTCAACTGAAAAAAATCAAATGAAAACTGCTGACTTGAAACTTAAAATCGAAAAAAAAAAACTCGGAAAAATCCAAATCTTTAAACATCAAAAAATAAAGTTTTAAAATTTTCAATTTAGTATTGATAATTAATATAGGTAGGTAGGTTAGACCTTATACATACTTAAAATTCCCAAATTTTGCATCATTTTTAGCATGTTAATAAAATCTCAAAAATTCTTAATTTTTACAATTTTTACAAAAATTTTTACATTTTTCGAATGGTCAAAATCGGCAAATTTTCATTTTAGTTAAAGTGTAAAAAAAAATTGATATTAAGTAGGAAATTTCACAAAATTTGACCTTTGACCTTTGAATGTCCAATTTTACTTTTTGATAGTTGAGTTTTTGAGTATTTTTTGTGAATTGAGATGAGTGGGAAATAAATAGATAAAGTGATTTTGTAAGTTTATTTGATTTGGGTTGTTTGAAATAGGCGGACTATCTGTATCCTATCTATACGAATAGTATTTATCCGGTTGATTTATGCAGAAATAAAATGAGGTTTGGTTTTTGAAACATGTTGATTTGTGTCCTCTCCAACTCCTTGGAGAAATCAAAAAATTGTCAATTTCACCTGCTGGAAAACATCCATCCACACAACACTTTCTCCACCAAAACCAAATACTTTTTTTTTTTACTATATACAGATAGTATCTGTAGTACATATCTTCTAGAAAAAAACTCTGATTTCTACTTTCATCATCATAATCATTTGACTTGGCTTGGCCATTATTTTTTTTACTTCTCAGAAGAGACAAGCTAAAGAATCGACGGAAGAAATCACTTTTTTTTTCTTCTTCTTCTTCTTCTTCTTCTTCTTTTCAAAATCTCTTTTCGAATTTCGAAAGAAACAAAAAGTACCCAAACTACTACTATAGTACTACTACCTAGATACATAAGACAGAGTACTCGTAGTAGAGAATAGTCTAGTTAGTCTCCCATTCTTTGGCCATAAATAAAATCTGTGCAAAGCTTCGAAAAATCCCCGGCCGGCCTTCATAACATAATACTAAAAAACCTTGTACAACCAATACCAAAAGTAAATCAACGAAAATTTACAAAAATTCTTTCAAAGCTGCTACTTACTATAGAGGAGGATTTTTAATTTTTGAAATAGTGTAATTTTAAGGGTAAAGGGTTTATTTAAAAATCTAGAGATATAGAGATATAGCCTCTTCTGTACTTTCAAAAAATAAAAAATAAAAAAAATTTTTAGGGTGTATTTTTGAGAGATGTTGTATCTTATGTTCGTAATATGAGAGAATGTGTATATAAATTGTAAAAGAGACTTTTCCGATGCACTAAAATCCATATGGATTCGATTTTTCTTTGAAAAAGCCAGCCTTTGTTAGTTATAGGGGCCTTTGCCCCATACTCAGAATACTCAGACTACTAACAGATTAACGTGGAGAAAGCAAGTGAAAGCAAAAAGAGCAAAGCCCTCGGCGGAAACCAGCCAGCCCCCCTTTCTTTCTTTCTTTCTTTCTTTCTCTCTTTCTCTCTTTTTTTGTATTAAAAAATCAAAAAATATGAAAAAATTCCTACAACAAGTAAAGGGTCAGTCACTTAATCTCAATCAATAAATCCATCTAATCTCGTCCAGAAATGAAAATTTTCTTATCGCTTTATATCACTATAATTGTACTCTAAACTAATGTATATAGAGATTTTAGTGTTTTAGATTTTAGATGTGTGAACCTTTACTTGTTCATTTAGTAGTATAGTATGGTACTTACCATGGCTATATTTGAGAAGGCAGCAGCGACCTGAAAGAAAATCGAAGTCGAGTTCTCCAGGGCCACAACCTGTCAATCACAATCACAAAACTTTCTTTAATTACAAAATCACCAATTTTGTACCCACACTTTTTCTCAACTTTTTCAACTTAAAAAGTGTGTTTTTTTTTAAATAAAAAGGTCAATTTTAAAATGGTCACCTCGAGGAACCAAGTGACGGCCAACAATGGCAAAAGGATGGCAGACCCACGAAGTCCAGCACTTAAAACCCGACCTTCACCCCCACAACAATCCTCTTCCAGTTCTCGAGACTAAAAAGTGAGACAAAAAAAGTTCAAAATTATAATTTTAGTCAAAAAAAAAGGTATCATAGGTAGATTATTAGGTATTTTTATTATTATTTTTACTTGAGATTCGATCTGCCACAATTTCCTGAGTGCGAGAAAGTGTCTTAAGGAGAGGATGACGACCACTGTGTTGAGCTGGGGGGAAAAAGCAGGAAATTCGAATATTAAAATTAAGTCATAAAATTTGAATAAACTGATAAATATCAGTCTATAATATCCGTAGTAGTAGTCTACAGTAGTAGTCTATTTGAATTTAGTGAGTTATGGGTTGAGGACAATCGATGGGGGGACTCTCGGGCCAATTTTATTTTTTGGCCAACTTCCTTCATTTCATAAGGAAAAATTCTGATTCTGATTTTAAGGATTATTTTTGATAGTTGAAATCTCCTACCTACTAAAGTCTAAAGTAAGACATATTACTATCTATCTAGTACCTACTAATAGTTGGAGACTTTAGCCATTTTTATACCATATTATATTTATAGGTATTTTATATGTACAGGGTGGTCCAGAGTCATAGACCTGGTCTTTATTTATATGTAAATAACTCGAAAAGTAACATCTTTAGAAATGTTCAAAACTATCTCAAAGTTCATTAGATACTACTATACTGAGAAAATGATATTTTAAAAAATTAGTTCAAGAAATGGAAATCTTTGACATTTTTGACATTTTGGCTCAATATGAATTTCGTTATTTATCGAAATTCGTTACTTTCTCAAAAATTTCTCTTTTTCATTTTATGAACTAATTTTTAAAATATCTCAAAATTCTTCAAAAATTCTCAAATTTTGTACCAGTATCAAATTTGTTCATCTACTTTGAGGTATCTGTAGTTTTGACCTAGCTGAAATAAAGATGTTACTTTTATAGTTATTCACAGACCGTGTCCATGACTCTGGACCACCCTGTACTAAGAGTTAAGAGAGTTATAAGAAGGGGTTTAATAATGGCGGAAATGGGACAAAGACATTTTTGGCAAATTTTTAGTGGAGAAAGCAGGCAAAGGGGTTATCTTCTGGTGGAGAAAGTGGCGGAAGTCTCTCAGATCCGTCATCATTACATTTTCCTCATGGAAAGAAAGTTGGCTTTCAACGAACACCATACCATACCATTACATATTACATAGACAGATGCCAAAAAAAAAGAGAAAAACTTTTCAACTTTTTCAAAAAAAATTTGGAGAAATGCCATGAAATTTGCCTAATCGGAGAAAATACACCTTATTACAATCAAATTCCTATATAATGGTTCATACAAACCCTATGTAAAGTACCTCATAGAGAAATTTTATTTGAATAAAGTACCCACATACTTTAATGTGGGTACTTTAACCCACATTAAACCAAAGTTCTGGTATAAATAGAAATATAAACAAAAAGCAAAGTATTACAAATCTACAAAACAAAATCTTTAAGAAAATTTTGCGAATTTGTCAAATATTTTAAAAAATGACACAAAAAATCAAAATTAGAGAGTTTTAACAAGTATTTAGAGAAACTTAATATACTCTAAGTACTACAGATATGTTATTATATCCGAATTAATTTCACCCCTATTTTGGTAGATTTACCCCCATTTTTTGGTCCCTGTATATGATATTACCCGAAATATTTAAAAATTCTAACCAAATAACCCAATCTAGCCAAACTAACTAAACGTAAATTTCAGTTCATTTCATACAGTGGGTAAAATTGAACCAAAAATAAAGATGAAATCAACCTCTCAAGTCTTAAGTTTTAATTTAAATGGCAAAATAGTTTGACCATAATTTGTAAACTCTTAAAGAAAAGTTGATAATAAAATGCAAAGTATCATCCGAGTATCTGAACCTTAAATTAAAGCTATCCTTAAGGGACTCAAATCCCAAAACTTTTTTTCTAAATCCACATTATTTCTTCCAACAAAACTCGATTATTTCCCTCAAAAAACCCCAAAAATCCTCATGGAATTTTGCTAAAATTTGCAAAAGTTTTGTGCAATTTTGGTTGGATTCCCTCGCAATTTTACTAATCTTTAACTTTGGGCTCTTAACTGCTCTTAAAAATATTTTTTGGGTAAAATAATGAGGAAACAAATGGGGAAATATTTCGAACAAGTCAAGTACCATACATACATATACATACAAGGTACATAGTTTACTATAAAGTTTTCTTTTCAAAATAAGTGTAGTATGTGTCCTTAACTCTTAAAAACTGGGACAATTATCACAAAAGTATCCTCGTAAAAACTAACAAAGTTTTGAACTCTTTTTGTGGAAATTTTAAACTTTTCTTTCTTTTCTAAACCCTCATATACTTTTAAGGTTTAAAGTTGGGATTATTTACCAAGATTTCGGTTTTTAAAAGACACTTTATTATTATTGCTGCAAATACAAATACAGATACAGAATTCATACAAATAAAAATAGAATACTCAAGTTGGTAGAACTAAAACTTACATTATTTTGGCATAATTAGCAAGTATAACTATCTTAATTTTCATAAAAAAAATTGAAACTTCCATTTGATCTCATTGAAGTTTTTCAAATTACTCCAAGTTTGCCAAGGACAGTAGTGGGGATAGTTTGTAAATATTTTTGAAATTTGAATATCCTGTTTACCGAGTGAAACAGTTATTATATTTTGACCTGAGATTCTTACATTTACAAAGTATATCTAGTATCTAGAGATTTCTAAAGATATTCTCATATAAAATCTAAAATTTCAAAAATCCAAATCTACAAAGTATCCCTAATCTACCCCTATAGTATATAGTGTATCTGTATAAGTTTTGAGGCATTCTGAGAAATCAGAATCTTTAGTATAATGATAATGATGATGATGATGGTTTAATAGTATCTGTAGTGGGTACGTTAAATGGGCGAGTACGTTGAGATAATTTGTTGAAAGCAAACAACTCAACTGATTATCTGCAAATATACTTTTCATTTGATTTATGGACTTTATGGGCACTTACTTATATAACCTACTATCTACTGTGTAGTACTATATATAAGGTTATAGGATTTGATTAACGAGCACTTACACATCTCTTGGATGATTTGAGGGGATGATTTAATCATAATTCATAATTTATTTATGGCCCAAACTCCAAACTCAAATCATCAAACCCAACTGGACAAAATAGAAAAAAATCGGAGAGGAAATTTCAGTTTGATTGATAACTACATGTAAAGTGATCCAATTTAAGAATACTTTTAGTACTAGGTATATAGTAGTAGTACTAAAAGATAGTCTAGACAATTTATCCACTTTGGCTTTTAAGGTCACTTACAGCCCATCTACTAAAGGGAAACCATCCTACTGGGAAATTTTTTCCAAAATTTATTTATTATTCTGTAGATACATTTGGCAAAAAAAATTTGCAAATTTTTCATCTTTCCATAAGCTTCTAAATTCTTTTAAGGAAATGATCTGAATGGAATAAAAAAGGTTCAAAAGTGATGATTTTCATATAAGATAAGTGATTTCAGAATAATTTCAAAAAAATCCCAGATTTCCATAATATATTCCTCCTTCACATGCCTAGTAGGTACTATTGAGATTAAATCACAGAGGAAAGAGAAAAAATCGGGTTTTAAATCTCGATTAAGTCAAAGAAATCTCCGTAAGAGTTATATAGGTATCTAATCCTTTGAAATATTCATTATTCTACACAAATTTACATTTCTCTAAAATTCGGTCAAATTCTCTCGAGATTTTGAACCCCTGCCTACTTGGAAATGGGACACGAGAGATTTAAATTTACAAAAATTTGAAAAAATTTGCAAAAAATAAGCTATAATTGATATAAAGTATTTGAAGTTTTGGAAATTTATGTAAAATTAATTGCACAAATTACAGACTCTGACTGTACTGGATTTATTGAAGCTCAAATCATTTAAATAAATTGCTTTGCAAACATGTAATTATTATTTGCACTTGGTTTGTATACTACTATGTATAACTACTATGTAGAATGTATTTTAGTAGTTATTTAATTGGATAATTATAATTATACATAGTAGTTGGTAATGCATGCTATATGACAGTTGTAAGATTTATTAACTGGTCTGGTATTGTGTACTTTATAGTCATTTGAAATTTTTCTACCTACATATATATTCCTATACTCGTATGTAAAAATATTCTACATGAATTCTAGTTGAAGCTTCAAAAAATGAAAAAAAAAATCCAATTAATTCTTATATTCTAAAAACTTGAGCATTTCCTCGATATACCTACTATACTATCCTTATTATTATTAAGCCTGCCTTCCTTGTTCAAATATTATTAAGGGTGAGTTCTGGTCATTTAGTCAAAGAGAAAATGTCAGATGGCACTTTGATAGAAAATCAAAAAAATACTCACCTAACCAGGTCCTGGTAAATTAGTTTTGGTTTTGATTTTGATTTATCTTTTTCTTCTTTTTTTTGACTAATTTATAAATACTGAAAATTATGAAATGTCATTTTCATTTCGTTAAGGTCAAAGTTAAGTTCAATGAGATTTTCGTATATATTTTTGTTAATTGATGAAATATTTGACTTTCGAAAATTCGAATATTCGAAAATTTGACATTTTCTAAGAAACAGATTCTTGTTGTTGTTGTTTCTCATCAGTCACTTGAGGGCATCCGGACAAATTTCCGAGCTGCTCTGATTTCTCAAGATGAGTCCCCCCCTTAGTATTAGTAAGTAAGGATAAAAAACGGGGGGGTAAATTGATCGAGTGTATTCCCCAGAGGGATTATTATCATCTTTTTTCCCTCTCTATATAAAAGATAATACTTTGGGTTCAATCAGCTTTGACTCATTTAAATATGACAGGAAGTATACTGATATTATATAACAAAAGTACCTATAATATGGTATATGGTAGGTATAGTATAAAGAAAACTTGTTAGATTTTGAGGAGAGAAAGTATAGAAATTTGTAGAAAGTTGAAATCTCTATCTTGAAGTAAACAAGAAAGTGGAGAAAGTGGATCCATTTAATTAAAGACTCTCTCTCTCACTCGAAATTCAAATCTCAACTCAAAATCTCCATCATCGAAAGTTAATACCATCTCTTTTATAAGTACCCTACCCCATTGTATATAACAAAATACATATTATATCAATACTCAAAATATTCCAGAGCTTAATACAGATACAATATGTCCCTGACATTTTGAATTTTACAAAAATGTCAAATGTCAAAATACCCTTTGCCTTTGATATTAAAGTATCATTTTTTTATAAGCTTGTCAAACTGCTTATCCTCTGCAGAATCAGTCAATAGCCAAATCAAAATTGTTCATTTTTTTTAGCTTAGCTTTATAGAGATACTAGACTGTAGTACAGCAGTACAGTACTCGTACAATATTTCAAATTTTGATTTTATCTGTTGGGTAGGGTACTTAAAATAATTCAACTTATAAATCGAAATCTCAAATTTTCGTAATCAGTAATCATAGATAGAATAGAACTGTCGGATACATTAAACATTAAAATACATTAAAAATTAATGACAAATTAGCCTTTTACGAGTATAGGAGCAGATCTGGATTTTCAATTCTTTTGTGTATAAATAAATAAAAATATGTAGTATAGTGCATATGCCTTAAGAAAAGCCCTGCAGAATTGAAATTAGGAAACAGAGTCGAGTCCAGTATCACGTACTTACATTAGTAGATCTGATCAGATCAGATCTGAACAGATAAAACTACCTAAGGGTTTAGGGGTAGTAGAAAGCTGACTGGAATACTTAAAAATAATTCACCTTGTTTTGTTTTCAACTATTTATTTGAACAAATGAGAAGACCTTATACCTTACCTATATCTATACTACAGACAAATCTCGTTATAACGAATCTTTTCTAATTTGTCTATACATGTACTGCTCGTAGGATTATTATGGGATCTTTATATGGAGGTAGGTGGGTAGGTAGAGCTCTGTCGAGTCGTCTTTTGAGAGATCGAGTTGAAAGATAATTAGGATTTGGGATTAGTCCCTGGAAGAGCTCTCAGATCTATTAATATTATATCAACCTTACCCTATACTATAGGTACTACATATTAGTCTCTTATTCTTCTGCCTGTAGCAGATTGATACAGGTTGACAATTTACTTTTTATTTTTTATTTTATTTTCGATACAAATCGAAAGACAATAGACTAGGTAAGTAACCCCATTTAATCCAAATAAAGGAGTAGAATAATATATCAAAATAAAGGATTATTAATGGAGCTCATTTCAAGTCGAAAATAAGTCGAATACAAAATCCAAAGATCAACATCAAATCAACTTCAAATACTCAACAACATCTACAAATAAAATTGACAAAAAATCCTTTTCTGAAGATATCAAAATTGTATAAAATTTGCCAAAATTTTCTCAAAATTCATTTCTGAAAGATTAGACTGAGCTCATAACTAGGTAGGTACTTGATACTTGTATAGATTTACTACCTACTAAATTTTAAATTTTTATATGCATACCTATATAATTTTTATGTATATACAAAGTACCTAATAGAAATTATTGTAATCCTGACCCAAAGTGCTGGATTTACTTTATAAGTCTAACATTTTCGATATAAATTATGTCCCTAATCTGGTGTAGGTTTCTAATCGATAAATTTGAATCAATAAAGTGCCATTATTGTCTTATGCGATAATTAGTTGGTTATAATATGGATTATCTACACTACACTATTTTCCATTCAATATTGTACTAGAGACCTTTTTGTATACTTAAAAATCCCAAGGGTCACCAACTACATGCTTTACACTTTTAATAAATTCATCAAAATTGACTTTTCAATAAAATTCAGTCGATTATTCAGCCATTTTTATAAACAACAACACATTTCAAGTCCGTCCTCATTTAACAGAATTTGAAGGCCAAAATTGGGATTTAGAAATACTCTGATTTTGAGAATGAGTTTGTAAGTAAATTTTGAAAATTGAAAAGCCATGTTTGGTCGCTCTTGCTAATTTTGCTTTTATTACGTTCTTTCTCTAGGTATCTGTAGGTATAAGGTATTAGCTAGGTACTATAGTAGAATAAGTATGTTTAGTGTTTTGGATGGCTATTAGCAGTAATGTATTGTAATAGATATTTGAGGTTTTGAGTCAAGTGCAAGGACTATCAATGCTATAGTATTCAGATACTAGAGACTAGTATCTGAATTTAAGGTATCTATAGTATGAGTATGAGTATTATGGTCTGTGTGTTTTTGAAGTGGCTTTTCGTTTGTTTGGCTCACACCCCGCGGGCCAATCGATCCCCAAATCGATCCTTTTAAAAACCAAAAAAAACAGAACAAATTCCAACAGCCAGATACATACAATACAATACATAGACATAATCTGCCAACAAGTAAACACTACAAGAACATCATAAATTTAACTTACAAATAATGAAGAAAATTTCAAAAAGTTACTAAATTATTCAAGACTATGTTGATATTCGATTCAAAATTCAAAATCTAATTTGAATCTAAATTGAATTGTTAAAAATTTATTCAAAAATTCAAGAAAACTATAATAATAGATAGTACGTAGTTCGGATATTTAAAACAAATTACAAAATCCTTTGAATTTATATGTAGAAAAAAAATTTGTAAAAAAAAAATTGCATTGAACCATTTGAAAAGTGTATTTTGAGAAGTAATAGAGTAGACTTAAAATTGTGAAAAATTGCACAAAATGAAGTGAGATGGGTGTTTGTTTGCTTTGGGTGCTTATCTCAAGTAAATGTATTGGTATATTTTTAATCGTCAAATATCCGGCAAAATCCTAAGTCTAATGCCCATTATTATTATTATTACGATAGTACACTATTCTATAGTAGTGGCTAAGTATTATTATTAATAAATCGACTTCAAGGAGAAATCCCTTTGTACTTGCACTATCCTAGTCCTAGTACCTATGTATATAATATAATATTTGGTGTAAATATCCCTAAAACCAAACTTCAATACTCAAAATCTCAAATGGTTAAACACTTTGAAGTTTTCAAATACAAATCCTACTATACTATTTAGTTTTTATATAAATACTTTTACATAGAAAAAAAATGCTTTTTTGGGTGCCAAAAAAACCCAACAACAACTCACTTGAGCCATATCAGTTGGATTTGTAAACCATGGTAAACCATGGTATTCTATATTGTATTATGTAGTAGAGTGTAGGCGTGTACACTCCAAGAGCCAAAAACCATTCAAGTCCATGGATTTTTGGATTTGTAGTGATTTTTTAGTGGTAAAAAAATATTAAAACAATAGCCATTATTATTTTTAGAGTCATAAAGGGATAAGTCCAAGAAATAAAAAAAAAAGCCTTTAAAGACCATTTTCAATTGAACCAACATTATCAGCTAGGCCTAAAAGTCCAGCAATTTAAACAAGAAACAATACCAATAATAAGGAGAGAAATTATTTCAAAAAAATACAAATAGGGGTAGATTAGGGAGAGTTGAGAAGCTTTTTGGAATTTGAAAAGTCTATTTTTAGCAAATCTGAAATCTGATTGACCTTTTGGCCTTTTATTTGTTTAAATATTTCAGGTCAAAATAGAAATTGACTGATATGAAAAAAGAATTTACAAATTTTAAGAAAGTTTACGTTTTATTCCTAATCTACCCCTAATTTACATAATTACATAATTAAAGAATATGGTTTTACAAGTACTTGTAAAATATTTCAAATAATTATTTTGAGTTCAAGTTTAATGCCGTTTTATAATATAAAATTGATTAATATCTGATATTAGATCTAAAGTTATTTTAATAATTCAAAATTTTAGGTTTTTGATTTTGGGATTATTTCAAAATTGCCAAGATCAAGTTTAGTTTTAGTAATCTTTAAGTTTAAATGAGAATAATTTCGAAAATTTATCTAGAAAAAGTAGAATGTATCGTTCAAAAATTTAATTTTCAATCATCTTTAGCTTGATTTTTGAGATTTATAGAGAGATTTTTTGTATATTTGAAGCTATTATTATGATTTTTTTTGAGTAATTTTTGTAAATGAATGAACTTGTGCTTGTGTATTTAAGTGGTTGGATTCGGCTCGTCAAATTTCTAATGGTTGAGTTTAATGGCACTTTAGTTATTAGAATATTAACAGAAAAGCTGAGCTGAGCCCGAAAGAAAGCAAATTTGCAAAAACTCGAAATAATTGCACAATCAGCACTCTCTCTATAAAGTATCCTACCCTCCACGCTAATTTTACTTTCCCTCGACAAATGACTGAAAAATCAGCAGAAAAAAAACAAACTGGTTGACTAAATCGTGCCCATAAACCATTAGAAATTATGACCCAACAGTTAGCAGTTAACAGTCGGGTACTTAAATATTTTATCAGATCAAGTTTCACAAATCAGCACAACTTTCAAAGAATTTCAAATCTTATACCTACCTAACAAGGGATATTGGAATCTTCGACTAAAACTACTCGATCACATTGGGTAAAAATGTTGATATTTGAGTTCAACTTTCCATTTAATATAATGAGATCGAGTAGTTTTGGTACGCAATTTCAATTTCATGGTTAGCAAAAAAAATCACAAAATTTCAAGGCAAGAAATGGTGTCATTTTAGAACTTTATATCTCAAAAACAAGGATTTGTATTTTTCAACAATATTCGAGTTTACATGTCAAAATCTCCTGACAAATAGTTTTTTCTTTATAGGTAGGGTACATACTTTATAGATATTTTGTGGATTTTGAAATGGATTTAAAGTGTACCTTTGGGTTCAACTAAATCAAACCACATAGAAAAAAAAGAATTTTTTTTCCAGACACTTTCGACTCTGTTTTTTTAAATGGGAAAATGTTCACTCGATTGCACAATTGCATTATAGTAGTAAAAAAAAGTGTAAAAAAATGTTTTTATTATCAAAATGTGGCTTAAGGTACATTTTTCCACATTATCAAATCAATGAGGCTTTTTGCATACACCCGATAAGATACCCATTCATTGAAAGTATCTTCTAAAAGTGTCAAAAGGTGAAATCTCAGCAAAAAAAAGTTAAACCATGCTTGGTTTTTTCTAAGGTTTTTTCAATCCCATATATATCCCATAATAATTGTCTTTTTTTTTGATGCAAAAAAGTGATTCATTTGAAAGAATGTTAAAGTGTAAATACTGATAGTACTAGTGTATATCTATCGTCTATCAGATGTTGTGAAATACTGCAAGCAAAAATAACAACAAGAAAAATGTAGGGGAAAAAAACGCTTTTCCCCACATGTTCCTTACAAGTCGAGCCGAAGGATTTTGGGGCACAACCCCAGCTTGAAACCTTTTTTTAGCTTTTCAAATTTTCTAAAATTTCAATTTTTATTCATTTTGTTAAAGATAAAATTAATAGATTTTGAGTATTTTGAGTATTCCGAAATCTAGGATTTCAAAATCCAAATTTTAGATACCAAAATTAACTTTCAAATCAAACTTTTTGAAATTTTTTTAGTTTAGAATATTTTGTAAAAATGGTTGTAGAGAAGGTGAGTTACCATTTGAGTATTTTTGCAATATTTTTGCAATATGGGCAGATTTACAAATGTAGGACAATGGACTGGAAATTGCATACATGTTTATACTAGTAGTAGTAGTAGTACATAGATACATACCTACATAAAAGTGTATTTTCGGTCTTTTTTTCGGATTTTTTCAGATTTTTTTTTTGGCATTCTGAGGAGCAGGATGGGATGGGGGGATTTGGATGGTGGAAATAAATCTTGCTGTTGGAAGTCTAACTTTCCCTGCTCCTGGAAAATCCCATGCAGATTTCCAGCAGCTGGAGAATTATGAACAAAAACTTGCACAAACTTCCATTATTGATGATTTCAATAGAACTCAAATATACATACTACTCGTATACTCGTATAGTTGTTATACAATCATAAAAATTTTCAGTTTCATTTCAGCACTGGAATGACTGAAATGACCCAAAAAAAAGAATCAAATCTCGAAATAACTGAAAAATCAATATAGGTATAGGTATGTAATGTATAAAATGTATCAAATTCAGGGGGATTTTTTGATCAAGTGATTTTTCATAAATTATGTCATTCGAGAGTCAAATGATCAGAAAATTCGGGAAATCGATCCGACCAACTAGAAAGAAAAAATAACCTCTATTTAACTACCATATTATACTCCTATACTTACGATTAGATACAATTTGCTCAAAATAAATCGAAAATCCTACAAAAAATCCGCAAAAAGTTTGCAAAAAGAATTTTAAATAAATTTTTCAAGATAAAAGTTACATTAAATACAGCTTATACGTTTATTCAGCTTTGAAATACCTGATTTTTATTTGAAATTTGCAGACTCTAGACGCAGGTACGTAATGGCGGTCGCCTTTTTTTCTCTCTCTCAAAATTAATTATCAAATAATTTTTCTTCACAATTAA
>JAQIXA010001737.1:0-22345 GCA_034699045.1 Nanhermannia cf. coronata Gr-Ori-00579
AATCACCTCACTTTTATAGGCAGCACACATACTCTAATATGTAAATGTTTTTTTCCCATATTAATTAGTATTATGAAATTTTTAAATCAAAATATTTAAGGTAAGGTACCTGAGTAAAAGCCAAAAAGAAAAGTTGTTCTGAATTTATGTGTTCAAGACCTGGAAGTCTTTCTTCTTCAAAACCTTGCCTTTCATTTGCTATGTAATCTTGATAAGCTTTAAATGCTATTTGAATTCCTCCATTATCTGGAATTTCGAATTAAAATTATACAAAAATATATCTGCAGGATTGATTGGAATTTCTCACCTGCATAGTTTTCATCGTGAGTGAAAGTACCATTGATCTATTTTTAAAATATAGTGTGTATTAGTACCATTAAATATAGTACCCTATGTACTTTTTGAAGCTTTTTTGAAACATAAGTACCCTACCTTTAACCCTTCAATTGGCTCCGCTATATATTGATCGTATTGCTCAATTAGGCAAGTTTCATTGGCAAGTGAGAAGTTATTGTTGGCTGCAATAACATGGATTAGTTCATGACTCATTATGAAGCCGATACCCCCATAATTTAAGGCTCTAAAATTTAATTTAAAAAACTCGTCTAATTATTGATCATATCAAAATTTTATTTTTTCAAAATCTAAACTTACTCGAGGGGCATGCCGTAATTTGGATACTGCAAAAATCCTGCTGTTACAACTAAAATTTCGCGTATATACGAACTTTAATTAAATCTTATTATGTTAAAGTAATTCTAGTTAAAGCTATCCGTATTTGAAATTTTACCTATAAAGTTGTGCATTTTGAAATAAAAGTAAGCTCCAATATCACTAGGCTCTGTTAACCATCTAATAGCAATTAAATAATTAATCAAGGTTTGGCTATAAAAATCTTATAATTTACAAAGATTTTTCAAAAGTTGTGTTTAATAATCCAAGATCTTTCTTATTTTTCCAACGAGCCACATCTTGTAGGGAAATATAAAAATTACTTGAATTTGACAGCTCTAACTGAAAGATAAGAAAATGATTATAAAAATCTATTAAAACCCTATTCTTTCAAAAAAATTCATTCAAAATTTATTCATTTGTTCAATTACGAAATAAAAGTTTTCAAATATTAGAAAATTTTGAAAGAATATCACGATTTTTGCTTACATTTTCATAATAGTTTGTTAATTGAGTCGAATTTAAAATCCAATCTGGATAGGCAATCAAACTCTCGATGCCATCAGTTCTTTCAATCCACGACTTTTTTATATCCTCATTGATAATTTCGGATCTTCTGATTATAGTTTTGAAGGCTTTCTGGATTTTATTTATCATACTTTCCAACTAATTTTTGATAAAATTGATTAATAATAATGTTTTTGTATTTATATCGTATTGTATGTACATGCTTATAAGAGTAATTGAAAAATTAAATTGGGACCTTTAATTTATTTGGACCTGGTAAATATTTTTGGATATAAGGATTTATTATAGCCATCCCAAAATATTCAACAATTAAATCTGTACAGGTTTTCCATCTAATAAAATGGCAAATATTTAAGTGTCAATATCTATATGTTACCTTTACCAAGTAAGATTTCATCAAAATACCTACTATTTCAGTAAAAAATACCTTTCTTCTCCTATGGTTTGATATAGTAAAAAATTATGTTCATCAATAATATCTTTTATCCTTTGACTTATATGAGGTCCATAAAGAATTCTCCATTTTGCGACATTAACTTCAAAAATAAAACAACATAAAAAAATTGTAGGGTACTTATAGCTTAAAGTTTTATTACATATATTAATGTGCTAATAAATGCCCTTAAACCTGCTATAATTCTTTAGTAGCAGTAGTTAGTGGC
Organism: Nanhermannia cf. coronata Gr-Ori-00579; assembly: GCA_034699045.1. Classification (NCBI taxonomy): domain Eukaryota; kingdom Metazoa; phylum Arthropoda; class Arachnida; order Sarcoptiformes; family Nanhermanniidae; genus Nanhermannia; species Nanhermannia cf. coronata Gr-Ori-00579. The sequence goes on from JAQIXA010001737.1 coordinate 1,863, forward strand.
ATATTAAACAGTAGGTAGTATTTTTTCAAATTACCAATTAAATTTTCGTCCACATTTTGAAGAAATTTTCCGATTTTGACCAAAAAATCGACATCATGCACATGAATTAATTGCTTAGACCAATCAATATTCACGCCAGTTCCGTAAAAATATATTCTGAAAAATTCATTCCAGTCAATTGTCCCCTAAATATGTAAGTAGACATTAGTATTAGTTCAGTAGTTATATTAGGGTATACATTATGCATATCTATTTTATATACACATTTGTAAGTTCCTCTAAAGTATCCACTTTATATTCAGAAATATTTCGTTCTTTCGATGTGAGATTGGCAAGCTTTTCTTCAAAATCAATAATTGAATCCAATCCTTGTTTGTCCAGTGGGTTATTTGGATATCCAATTGACCAAATTGTATTTAAAAGAGCTTTTTCGTAAATCGGAAATTTGTAAGATCTAGTCAATGGACCCAGCTTAAAATTATAATTATAATCACTAATTAATCCAAAATATTTTGATATACGAGTGAATATATTTGGAATTATTAAATCATATATTTTGATAATTTATAAATTACCTACATTAATTATGTCATATGCATATTGACTTGATATTTCAGTCATAAGAGTCACGCTTATAAAATACATGGATAAATTCGTTATACCCCCAAAATCTTCAAATTGTAGATTGGTATAGTTTTCGAACTCGTTATTTTCCAATGCTAGAAATCGTTTATATTGTGATTACTACGTTTAGTAATTAGTTATATACAATATACATATATTACACTAACTATAAGGATAAATTAATTGAATTTCATATAAAGAAAAACTTACGCAAATCCATGCAAGAATTGTAAAATTTTTGTGATAATTTCAAAATATCGGGGTAATCTTCTAAATTACTTTCCATAATCTCTAAAAATTTCATTAAATAAATATTCCTATTACAATTTTTGCCCAGATGTAATGTTAAAGCTACCTTTAATATTTTCAATAAATTCCTGTTTAAGTTTATTGATATTTTTCCAGCCAGCATAAATCGGAGGTATTGGATTATTTTCAACCCATCGGCCGCAAGAGAATTCGAAAAAATCTTCACAAGGGTCAATATTTTGGTCCATATTTGAAAGCATTTTTCTAGCTTGCTCAATACATTCTGGACTTTTGCATACTTTGTGGCCAGAGTCAAGATCTGAGAAAAATAATTATTAGATAGGTAACTTGCTACATAAACATAGTTTAAAACCTTTGAATTTTAATACTTACAATTTATGAAAATAGAGACTGAACAAACTATGATAATAATTGCTAAGAAAAAGCTAATTGATAACTTTTTATTAGCTTTAATAAAATTAGATAAACTTTCCCAAAAAGACATTTTCCAAAAATACGATTACTTATAGGTTGATAAAAAAAGTTTTAAAAGAATAAATTGAATTTGTAATAAAAATTTGTTTATAGGTAGGCTGTGGTTGGGTACTACATTTTGCTTTATTTACTTACTACCATACTTGCTATATAGATCAAATCTCGAAAATACACCAAATTCATAATATTATGCCTATCTTCAATACTTATCTACACTACTATAAATGCTTTTATCTGTACTGGGGATTGGCATTTAGGTATCTTATTTTATGATAGATATTTATAAGATTTTGTATCGGGTATATTGAACTACTTGTTCAATCTATTCAATTCTTAAGATTACATATTGACTACTATTTAATTCACTTAAGATTAATTTAAATGTTCGTCAATAAAATAAAAGATTAAAGATTAACCCAGATCTTGTCTTGAAATTTTTATATACCTACAGATACATGATATCCAAAATATGCAGAAATGTATATACTGTACATATGTATTTAATGCATATACTTATAAATACACTAGGTACATATTGCATACTTATAAATACATATACTGATACATATATACCCACGATAAATATTCTATACTACTAATATGTAAAGTGCTGGTATTCAGTATTCAGTATTCAGTATTTATATATTTTTATTTTTGACTAGACAATAAATTACACAAAAGTACATTTATCCTTATTTATGTAGGTACATTGTAAATTGTAGGTATAATGTATTTCAAGACTCGATTGAATTTAAAATTTTATTGTCAAATTAGTACTTACCTTACCTAGGTAGTAGGTACTTTTATTAGTAAGTAATTATTAAATTTGAAAATCTTTACAAAAAAACATTTTGGACTTTTTGTAATTTTTAAAAATATTTTAAAAATATTTTAATATTTTTGAGCCTTTAGAGCTTTTAAAATTTAGAAATCTTTACATAAAACGATAATTTAGCCAAAATATTTATTTTTTGCAGTATTTTGATAGTAAGTATTTGTTTCTAATCCTAACTAACTTTCAAATCATCTTTTATTTTATGCTAATTTAACTGTCTTAAGTAAGTACAGCTATTTTTGAAAGATATTTTACGTGCATTATATATTATCCGAAGAGGTCGAAAAAATTAATTAAGATCCCCTCATTTAGATTCTGTACTCTGTAGTTTGGATTTTCAATTTAATAAGCTTTATCATGCCTTATAATAACTTAACTTGAACTTATAAACTAAAAACATAAGTAGGTAGCCTTACTACAAAGTACTATACTACACAACTTTAATAATATTATGATTTGTTCATTAAAATTCCGTCTGTTTTTATAAAAAGAGATGATATACGAGTAGGTATTAGACAAGACTCATTTTCTTCATAATTTTCTTCTAGAAGAGATGGATCACATTTGAGAATTTACAAACTTTTTATGCAAAAGTTTACCAAGATAATAGGAGGGAAAAACTTTTTCTAAACTATTTTAAACCCAAAAGTCTTTTACAATATAAACTTGAAATTTCTCTAGGATGAATCATATCATACCACGTAGTAATTTTATCATATGGAAATCAAATGAATGTGGTCGAGTAGAAAATGCTCAATTTCGACCATTATTTAAGTAAGTACCTACCCTAATGCTATCCTATATACTGATCTGATACTGATACTTAAACTACTATAAGGTTTGAGGGTGCGAATCGAATCTATGAACCTGAAATGATTAATGAGTATTCATTTCATCGAAGTATTATTTGGATTGGGATCATCTGTAGATTTTACGATCCAATTCCAATTGCAATTTGAGTGTAATTTTAATCTCAAAAATGTAATAATTCATCTTCAACTTTACTTTACACTACCTAATTTGAAATAAAATTTCGTAATTCTTTAATTTTCAAATTCCAGAAATATTTATTCTACATCTATAAGTTTAAAAATTTGCACCCTTAAGGGCCTATAACAATAACTAATAATAATCATGCTATTTCATAGTGGTAAATGGCAACAACAGTCAGAATTGTACAATACAATCATATAAGGTACGAGTAGAAGTAAAATAATAAAAGTATCATATTTATGAAGACCATGGGACTTTAGAAGAAATCCATTAAGGATTAGCTCTAAAAACATGAAAAACTTTCGCTTTCGTTTTATATTTTCAATTATATTGTCTTAAAAAAATAAAATTTATGAAGTTCTATTACAGTTACAGTACAGAGTAGGCTACTCGAGTTGAATCCTTAAACACCCTTTTCTTTTCGATTTCTTTCCCTTCATCCTCATCCCCTTTTCTTAATAGTTTTGAAGTTTTGAACATAAAGGAAGGCGATAGTACCGAGAGAAGCTGGGACACTGGTATTCTCTGGTTTTGAGTACCCACTGTAGTAACACTATCAGCATTGTCCAGCTCGAATATTCAACATTTTGTAATTTTGTTTGACTTATCTGTAGAATTCAAAAATCCTATGACAAATTATGGTTTAAATCCGTATTTTCTTATCATAATAAAACCACATTTTCTTTCTCTATTAGCTTGAATAAACAATAAAATTGAGAAATCTATTTCTAAACAATTTTTTTTGTATTATACATTCATGATCGATATATATAGTTTCTGTTTATTACATAAACGATGTGTATTGAACATATTTTGCATTAATACACATACATTCAAATAAATTTTTTTAGTAAAAATAGCATTAGTAATTTAGATATCTGGTATCTATCATAAGGCTAGATATCTAGATATCTAGTACACCTTACTATTTTGGAAAAATTATTTTCCTAGATTTACATTTTATAGGGTAGGTATTTAAATTATAAGTGTATTTATAAAGCTAAACTCTTCATAAAAATAGACTAGTATTACCTAAATATAAAAATAGAATTAATATTTATACCCGAGTATTAATGTCCAGATTAAAATGGTCGAAGTACATTAGAAAACACTTTCCACGTTATATTTCATTTTGAAACCTAGAAAGTAAAAATAATACTTTTATTTCATTCTCGAATCCTTTTAAATCAAATTTTATGATCTCGTTTTATAAGATTAGGGCAATCTTGAACTTTAAACCTATGTAAAGCTATATCTATAGGGTACTTTTATTGCTTATATGACCAGAGGACCATAACTTGAAATTAAATAAAATCTTACGACAATTTGGAATTTGAGAATTATTATCACACTCAAGAATTCAATCTGAAAGCAGGCAAAATCCTCATCTCGTTCTCATTAAATATTATCTTGTTTAAATACTTTCCATTTCACACAAAATATAGTAAAAAAATATGTGCGTTAAAAAGCAATCATAGAATTTAAAAAATCTCGTTATTGCTTATTATTATTATTGCTATGCTTGTAATTGTAATACTGGAATATTTCTCACACGCATTTTCTCAATCTCAATTTCATATTGAATAACAAGTCAGTCAAGAATTTCTCATTAAATTTGAATTTAAATGTTCTTATGCTAAAATAATAATCTTGCTTTATCTTAAAAACATAAAAGTTGGTACCTCTCACTCTAAAACTTCAGATTTAAGTACTACATGGTACATGGAAATATTACATTTAAAAATCACATTTACAATTCTTATAGTCACTATTATGAAATATTTATGGTTATTGAAACATGCGGGAAACTTTTTTTTACACCTATCCTCGTACATAATATGTAATATGTCTATCAGTTAGGTCAAAATATGAAACAACGAAAAAACTTGTAAAAAATGGAACAAGTGTTTTAGATTGGTATACAATACTATAGAATACTTTTGGTTTTGAGACTTGAAATCTGGAATCATGATTCAAACACCCTATGGGTCCTCACGCGAGAACATTTCACCAGGTCAAATGGTCAAGTACCGATTTATAAAAGTTCAGTTTTGATTAATTTAACATCTTTTTTGTATTTTTGTAAATTCAGAAACATGAAAGGAAGTTGTATATTTTGAAGGATATTTATATCCTTATTTTATAGGGTAGATCAGAAAAAATGAGGATAATCAACATAGGTAGATACATAGTAAAATACATAATAGGGTAATATGGAAAAAACAATGTTCCATATTCCAACTGAAATATAATAATTTTCGAGTTTCATTTCTCGTAAAGTTCATTTGGGTGCGTTAATTTAATTTTCCTGTTGAATTTGTATCTATATTTTACTAATAAAAGGACAGACAACACACAAGGCCAGATGTGAAGCTGATATTTCACTGTTTTGTTCAAAATCGGTTCAATTTGACTGTCATGAAATGAGACAACCATTTATTTATTCTTTCCTTTTCATTTCATTATTATCGAGTTTGAATCAAAAACATGTCATAACTTCCTACTAATGTACACTATATGCCATATACCGTTATATAAAATCCCGTCAGAATTCAGTTTTTTTCTATTTTAATATTTCACAAAAATGTAGGGTATTGGTAGATTAAATGGTACACTACACCTAAACAGCGATAAGATAAAGCAAAATTCTAGTTAGTGTGTGTCATTAACTTTTTTCCAATATTAATGGACTTAACCATGCAAAATATTAATTCAATATCCTTCAAAAAATATACTATCGATTTCATAACCTTATAAATTGAAAAATAAAAGTACTCGTAAAAATAAAATTGAAATTGAAAAAATTGAAAAATAAAAATAATATTCTGTTCTTTAAAATGCCTTTGTAATGATAAGCTTATATACTATTGCTTTCGAGTTTGTGAAGTAAATTCTTGGTAATTTAATTTAGAAATGAGAATTTCTAATCAATTTACTAGACTAGTTTTTGGGACAAAGACAAGTCTTATTATGATTTAAGATAATTATAGCTAATTGAAAGAAATTATGAGCTCTAGCTGCGGTTCTCTTTTAATTTCTAAAATTCTCAGAGAAATTAATAATCTTAAGACTTGAGGCATACAGTATTATGATAGAGGATTATACCCCAGAGACAGTTTAAACATGAATCCATGACCATGTGACAAAAGGATCAAATGTTTTCCACTACTTTTTACTATCACAATGTGAGTCTAATTTTCTGGAGGAGTTTCAAAACTTTCACCCATTATTTGTTTTGTCCACAGGGTATCTCCAGTATGAATACCTTGTTTATAATAGTACCTATATATCTAAGCTTGGATATCTTCATTTTCTTGGGAATTGAGACAAAAAGAAGCACTTTAGACAACATTGAAAATACAAAAGCTAGAAAGTCTTGAGACTTTTGAGATTTGACTTGGAGAATCGATTCTTTGTTCTCGAAGTTTTCGAGTTTCCGGTCTATGTAATCTTAGGTATAAAATACAGAACCAGAACACACAAATACAAAGCCAAAAACAAGAGTGTAAAGTCAGCAGAGCTAGAGAGAGAGAAAGAGGATTGAGATATACGAAGACAATTTTGATAATTTATTTGAATTTTGCATTTGAATGCATAATATACCATCCCATTGTCTTACAAATACAAATTATTTTCAACAGCTCTTATTAAACGAAATTAATAACTGATAGTAGGTAAGTTAAACTAATTTTTAAAATCATTATTTGAAACTATAACTAGGTATGGATATGCATTATTGCCAATTGCATATATCCTCACTAATTGTAAATGGCAAATATATTTTCAATTAGGCAATTACATAACTTTACTAAAAGTTCAACAATTTTAAAGAATTTCTATTAGTCATTTTTTAAAACTGGTCTTTATTAAGATTATAATTTTACAATGACATCCGTAAGGTAAAATTAAGATACGAGTATCTAATTTTACGACAAATATAGCATTGTTTATACCTTATATTATAATTAACGGAATCAAGTAAATATTTTGTATCTACTCGTACAAATATACAAATAATAATATAGAATAAGTAATTTATTCAATATAAATCGCGCTTAACAAAATCCATATTTGTAAGAGATGCAATGACAAAAATTTGAATCAATTATGTCACAAAGTCAGATAAGTATAAAAAAAACTTACACAACTCAAAAAATCCTTCAACTATACAAGATGCATAGGCACAGTAAATGCATCCAAAATAAAAAAAAACTTTTAAAACTCAAGCTCAAAACTTGAGGATTTCTTGAATTTGAATACAATACAAAAAAAACTGATCTCATCAGCATCTGAAAAGAATCTGCTTTCGATAGAAAGACTTTTTTCGGTGCTCTTGGCTCGTATCAATTTCTTGACTGCACTCAAAGTGAATAAAATAAGACTCGTACTCATGCATAATTCATATTCATATTTCTCTAAAAATATCAAGTAAGGTAGATACTACAGACCTAAGTATTTTGTATACATTTGGATAATATCCTCCTTATCTATTATATTTTACCATATCTCTAGTATATAGATTATATAAAGTAGGTACCTACATATTTCAAGTCTACAAACTTAAATGCATCTATTCATATTGGAAAGGTGTTCAGCTAAAAAGATTTTTTTCTTGAGTTTTGAACAAACTTTGTGGTTTCTCAAACCCCAATGCTTTTATTCAATCAATAAGATAAGCCTTATATTCGTAGACTCAATTTCAATTTAAGATCCGGTAGGTATTTTTTGAAATTGAATAGCAAATCCTATAAATATTTAAAATTACGAAATATATACTTTTCAATAAGTTGCTACCTATCACAAATATCTGTATATGAACTTGATATTATTTATATTTATAGTATTGATCCAAACTATGAGTTTTAGTATAGTATATCGTTAATATTGATAGATGTTGATAGTATATAGGAGTGGATTTTATTTTTGCCCCCTGGATTTAAGCCATGATTAATTATAAACTCGATCCATACATATAAATGATATGTTTTTTGTACAAATATTGAAATTTCGTATGAGATTTTATGTCAAAATTGGTATTTTGTTAAGTAGTGTTTAGTATAGTACCACTTGAATATATGCATGAAGTATGTTGAGAGTTGAGACAAATCGAAATTTGAAGTGGGACAATATGAGATGATATGCATTTCGTGTTTTTAATAACATTAGGCATTGGCTTACACTTTTGGATAATATTTTAAGAGGAAATATTGAACAAAATTCAATTACAGATCGAAAAGGGCAAATAGTGGATGAATGACAACAAATAAAATAAAGTGTTTGTTTAGGGAAAAGGGCAGATGTTCAGAAAAAAATGGAAATCAATCAGGTCATAAAAGAGACCTTTACTATTTGCCATACTCATCCGTCTCACCCCAAAAAATTACATAAAAACTAAAAAAATATTTGTATGAAATGTAAATATAAGGATTTAGGATACTTGTATTTGAATTTGAAATGCTTACTACTATTCATTTGTAATCAATATCAATAGGAATCTGTAAATATTCGAAATTTTTCCGAGTTACTTCCGAGAAATGGAAAATTAAACAAAATTATTAATAAAAATTTCGAAAGCATGGCTTTTCGGATGGTTTACATAATTTTTATAGGAAAAATAAGATAAAATGATTTAGGTTATGCAAATAAATCTTTTTTATGAAATACATAGAATTTGAATTACTTATAAGAGTATTATTACCCTACTAATTATGATTAAAAAAATTTCGGTTTCATTCAGTTCGATAGTTCGACTATCTTGAAAAAGTAATATTTTAACCTTAAATATATCCACGTTTGAAAGGCTCTATATTTATGCGAGTAATATAATATAATCATGACATTAAATTTTGTTAGTAATATTTTGACATAGTATCAGTTTCAAATAAAAATCAGCAGATCAAAGTTCAAATCAAATGATATTGAGTTTTGGCAGTTGCCGATAACCGTACCGAATAAAATATTCCAATTGAATGGAAATACTAATATAATAAAAGTATCTTCCCTTCAATTCAACATCAACAATAAAACATTATAGATATCCTATATATAAATTTAACCTTGTTTGTTGTGTATTGGAAATGGAAAACTTTGTCAATTTATTTACCAAAATAGTTGGATAGAAGGCAAGTAATATGACAAAATCAGACAATCGGGAATACAACAATATATAATATATACATTTCATAATACAGTATAGTATGTACTATTGAAATGGAAATTTGTAAAAATAAATAAAATCTCTTTTGTTATTCGATCATTGCGAAGGCTTTTTTTTTGCCATTTGGTGAGCTTCCTAAAAGTTAAATAGAAACCATTTAAAAATCTAAATTGACACCCCAGCTAGAAGATCATGGATCTAGCTTACAGTTTACTATTTACCTACTTGTATTAAATAATATAAATTTCATATAAAATTTTTATATATAAATCATAAATACTCATATTGATATCGAAAGTGAAGAAAAAATTCACATTGTTCTGATGGTAAATTGAAAAGGAACAATGGATCATATTTTGAGGGTGAGTGCCCTTTCTTTGGCTTGGTGGCTTCAATTGAAAAGAATAGGAAATTGACCAAAATGTAAGCTTAAATTATCCAGTCTACACTTTTGGGTTTGTCTGCTCATATGGAATCCCAAGTGTCAATAAATAAATTCCATAATTTCCTTTTCACTTTATGACATCGATCATATCCACAGCCAGTCGACGTCGACGTCTTTTCAATTCCAAACTAAAACTCTAACCCTAAAACCGAAAAACTTGCCTTTGATCATAAACTATAAACCACCCACCCCTTACTTCTATCTACTACAACTCGTAATATACAGGGTTGTTCTATAAATGATGAATTTCTGGATTTTTAATATAGAATTTAAAAGTAATCCCAAAGTTAATGAAAGGAAATATTCAAATATTGTATGTAAAAATCTATTAAAATCTATTAAGGCCATACTTTTCCTTATGTGGCTATTTTCAGTTTACTTAATTCAATTCAATTCAAGTTTAGGAACAAAATCATTTTATACTGTAAATGACTAGAACTTGTATAATCAATAGGAATTTATATATTTTACAAAAATTATACACTATTATGATACATACATTTAGCTAAGCTGCATTTAAAAATGTACAGATAACTTTTATTATAGTACCCTACAGATAGTAATATAGATTTAAATATCTAGGTAAGTTCTTTTCAAATAGAACAACCCTGTCAATGCGTAAGAACTAGAAACCCTGAAAGTCCAGTTATTCATTTCAACTTCTATTGTATGATATTTCAGTTTTAGCAACTTACGATCATGATATTATACTTCATAGTAATACATGTACCTACAACAATAATAGGATCTTTAGAGGAAAGTTTTAGATTTCACGTAGAAAGTTTCTCTAGTAGAGATTCTTTTACAAAGTGCAATAAAATAAACCTGAAAATATTGAACATTTATGCCTAGAGTAATTATGTAGGGTACTACTACTCTGTAATACTACTAGGACTAGGATTCTATAGGGTAGCTAAATACAAAATACATGTTCATGTACAGCCAGTATTGTTCAAAATTTCATACCTCTTTACTTGCTTTTACTTTTACATGTCATTTCATTCAGCTGCTGACTTGGTTGAGAAATTGACATCGTAGAAATTATCAGATCAGGTTGAAGTTTAAGGCCAGATATGAGCTGAGTCGCTACCAAGAATTTCTTTATGTCTTGGCCATACTTTCCTTATGTCTTGTATCGATTTTCTAATAAAATGAAATAGTCATTCATGCACAAATGTACTTTTTGGTATTGTACTGTAGGTATAATATAGTATATTCGAAAGTTCCTTGAGGCTATTTGACTAACTGTAGACTGTAGACTTACTCGACTCTTATGAAATGAAGGATAAGAAATCACTTTAGTTAGGTATATATTTTACGGTAATTGAAATTTGAATGTTAAATTCACTTTCCAATTTCCAATTGAGGAGATTAGAGTTAGAGAAAGTGAAAGCATTTAAATTCGAAATTCTGAGCAAAAGGCCTAGAATTTAAAGTTCTACTATTTCTATTTTATTTCCTGTTCCTTTCATGGCTTTATATTATGTAATGTTGTATAATGTAATTGTTCCTTATAAATACTTACGTTAAGATAGGTAGTATAGATGCTTACATATTTCTACATATTTAGTAAATAGATTTTCAAGACATTTTTCTAGTAGATACGAGTACCCTACATAGGTATAATATTCATAAAAAGAGAAAATTTATGCATAATGCAGGTAGAGTACAAACCCCCCCTGATCATTATAATAATAGTTAATTCATTAAATATTATGGAATTTTGCTACAGAGAAAGATGTTATTAAATTTTGACAATGCCATTGACCGTTAGTTGTAAGCATGCTGTATATTGAAGGTACTTTTCGCAATACCTACTATTACCTACATATAAACGGTGGTATAGAAAGCAAAAGGGATGAATTTCAAATTCAATCAAAGTGAAAGTTGGTAAATTTAATTTATAAAATACAAGATTGGATTATTGAAGGGGGTATTACAAACACCTGTGTCCTACAGAATAGAGTTGGAGTAGTAGTAGAATCCAGAAAACAAAACCAAAATGAAAAAAATAGCTCGAAAAAGACCAAGTCTATGAAATAGATCGTAAAAATGAGTATATTTCATAAATATTTCCCCTTTTGCTTTCATACCTCGTACCTCGTGCGTGTACTACTAGTAGTCACCTAGCTAGCTACTATTGTACGGTACTCCTAATAAGAATACTAATACTTACCTATTTTTTAGCTGGATATTATCCAGCATCTACTGTAGAGTGGATGCTGGAAAACAAGCTAAATGGTATTCATGAACTTATGCTTTTACATACCTCTCTACTAGCACAGCACGTCTTATTGGCCATATCTTGCTTGCCTACTGTAGACTGTATTATTTATATTTATATTTATACTGATCCTTAGAATCCTCATACTTTCTACTTATCTATTTACTTTTATTTTCTCAGAAAAAACAAAAATGAATACAACCATCTTTATTTACAACCAATCTACTACTACAGATTAGACCTAAACCAGACAGAACCAGTGTAAAGGAATTTAATATCAGAGTAAAATAATAAGGTAGGAATAAATTTCGAAGATTTTCAAATTACAGAACAGAACAAAAGAGCAGCAAAATATTACGTTACAATATACAATACAATATTACGTTACAACTCTTGATTTTTAATTTTAGACTATACTCTATACTCTATACCTAGAGTCTTGGTATAGCTAGGCATTTGCTACCTAGACCTTGCCCTAACTAAATCTAAAATTATATTCATCCATTGCCATTGCATAACATAATCTATAGGTACCTACATATTTTTATGAAGATGGAGAATGAAAACAAGCTTTTTAGTGCATTTATCTACCTGTGTTGCAAAAAAGCTATAAAATACAGATAATAAGGGTAAAAAGTATTTAAAAATGAGAGAAGAGTAACATGCACATTCAAAATTTATTTAGTAATTAGTAAATTATATTGGATAATTATTAAATAATTTCTTTCCCACTCCCACATACATTACCTACAAATTATAAAAAATAAAATTCAGATTTATGAATTTATAAAATCTAAAACTAAAACTAACAAGATTTCTAAAAAGAAGTTTTTATGCGAATTTAGAAGAATTTTATCCTGTTAATTTTAAAATGAGACGTTTAAAGTTTAAAATGATAGCTGAAATTGATGGACGCCATGATTCATTTGTAAACTGCTGGCTGCGACGAATGTGTACGAATATTTGAAAGATTCGATTCATTAAAAAACTTTTTTTTTGTTTTGTTTTTTTGTTGATTGTTGAATAAGATCTTGTTGTTCAAACTAAACTACCTATAGGTATTTTTAATTTTGATTAAGATAATTATAATTTGGATTAAAAATGCCTGTGGTGTCGTCAACTGGCCCTGTTGCACCTGTTCCTTGGAGGGTTTCACCACTAATTCGAGTAAGTTATGTCTATTTTCTACTGTTTGTTCTCTAAAGAATAAGTTTTCAATCAATATCAAAATAGAATTTAGAATCTTTGGAAAGTTGTGTTTTATTTATTATAAAGATTAGGAAATAATGATTTTTGTTAATTACCTATATAGGTTAGTCGGTGGACGCTTTTGGTTTTGGGAATCGCATATGGCTGGATACATGATAAAAAATTTCGTAGACAAGGTAGGTTGATGTTAATGTAAAATTTAATGTTATATATTTACTATTTACCTACCAGTTGTCTTGTCATTAGGTTTTCGGATAAAACTAATTTTGACCCCATTTTTACAATTAAAATTTATACTATTGACTTTGCTAATTCTTATTAGTTTATTAAAACCTAAGCATTAAAATTAACCAGATCTTCAATTTTAATTAATTAATTTGTAGTGGTTGGGCGAGCCCTTACTATTCAACTTTGCTCGCACTTTGTCCGTCTGTATGTCTGTTTGCGGCATAACTCGAAAACTACTCGACCGATTTTAACCAAATTTGGCATGGAGGACCCTTATAGGGTCTAGTTGTGCATGCTCAAAAAAAATTTCAGATTGCTCCACCCCTTGGGGTCATGGGTACCCTTAAGAGGATAACTCGAAAACTACTGGACCGATCTTGACCAAATTTGGTATGAAGGACCTTTGCAGGGTCTGGATGTGCCATTTCGAAAAAAATTTCAGATTGCCCCCCACCCATTGGGGTTAATGGTTCCCCATGTTAATCAAATGGGAAAAATGAGATTTAAGTGGTTCTCGATGACGGAGATTCTGAATTTGACATCCATTTAAACAAAAAATTGACCTTTGACCTTTGGCCCGGTATATGGGGCAACTTGAGATGTCTTCATCGCTTTGCTCGCCCAATTAATAATCAACTTCTAGTGAGTTGATTAAAGCCTAGTATATCCAAAAATTCAAAAAAAAAAAATTCCAAAAATTTCAAAAGGACGGACGGTGTACAGCTCCATTCGACTTGTAACTTTATTTTCTCTTTGAAATTTCTGGTCAAAATGACCATTATTTTCGAACAATTTCATTAATTTTTAGTAAAATACCGTATTGTATATCATTTTCATTAACTATAAGTATTACCTCTATTTATCCCTTAGTAAATTTAAAAGTAATTATATAACAAGAGAGTTTTATCGAAATAGCACAATTGAACCCTGTAAGGGATCTGGTATCAATGGGTATCATGCCTTGCCAAATTTGGTTAAAATCTAGTTTTTGAGAGTAGACCGAAAAAATGTTAGATAATTCTAACAATAAATTGGTTTACTATAGTGTAGTTAAGTCTCGGATTTGTTAAATTTTTATCATAATCATAATAATACATTAGGTACAATAGGTAGGTACTATTATATAGGTAGGTAGGTAGCAGTAGTACTTATACAGGGTGGGCCAGAAACAACCCCCGAACTTTTTTTGATTTTAAATAACAAGTTCGGGGGGTTGTTTCTGGGCCACACTGTGTATGTATGAAAAATACTTAGGTTAGGTTAGGTTAGTATGTAAGTATGTATTCAATATGTATGTATGTATTTCAATGGATGTATTTCAAGTTTCAATTCAATTCAATTCAATAATAAAATTATATAATATATATATGTAAGTAGGTAATTGATTTTGATATTGATTTTAATCTAATAATGATATTTCCTTAACTTCAAACTATACTCTAATTCACATATTATGTAAACTAAACATTGACCTTTATCTTTAGAAGAGGTCAAAAGGTCAAAATATCAAATATCTAACCTAAACCTAAACCTATAACCTAATAACAACATAAAAATGTATTTTAAAAAAATTAAAGCTCAAAATCTCTAATTACCCCCAAATTTCAATTTACGGATTCGAAAGCTAGGCGGAAATCCACATTTCAAAATTCTTTAAAAAAATTTTTTTTTCAATTTTTCAATTTTCGATTTCGAATTTCGAATTTCGAACTCGAACTTTCGGCTTCGCTTTCTTAATTTTAATTGCAATTAAAATCATATAATTTAGGTAATTTTATAATCAAAATAATTGAGAATCATCAAATTTTGGTGTCGGTCGTTGTCTCAAAATTGAGGTAAGTAAAAAGTCAATCAAGTTAATAATTGGTTATCATTTGACATTTGTTATAATTTGTAGGAAAAAATAGACCTGGACACTGGACTGGACACCTGGCACCTTGGACAGTCCAAGTTGGACCCCTCTCTAAAAAATTACAATTAAGAAAGGATGGCCAACTCAGACCTTGATCGACCCCAAAGATCCGTTTTCAGTAAGCACTATTACATACTATACTACCTATACATATACTATATTTTTAGGTAAGAAATTTACAAATTACAAATTAAAAGAACAATTAAAATGCATACCACCGTCACCGCCACCACCATTCACAATTGAAATAAATGACAATTATGAGCTCGTCAAGTTAAATATGACCATCATTTACTTATTTATTTATAACAGCCAGACTCTGGCTCGGCTGCCAGACAGAATTGGATTTATTAAAGTCCCAAAATAGCAATATATTTTGGAACTTTACATTTTTTTGTTGATTAAAAATGGTTCCAAAATTCGAAAAGGTTCCAAGGAGGTCAAATGTTCAGTCTTGTGGCCATCATTTGACCTCTGACAGTTCACTTTTTCTACCTAAACCTAACATAACCTAACTTAATAAAGCAAACATTAGGATAGGACCTTTATTTATTTTTTTTTGTCTATCTTTCTTTTTTATAGTCGGGAACATCCCTTACGACCTCACTGAGGAGAAACTCAAGGACATCTTCTCAGATGTTGGACAAGTTATAAGTAAGTTAACTAACTATACTAATTATACTAAATTCTAAATTACATTTAATAACCACTTTTACTTTACTTGCCTCTATTTTATAATTATTTTCTTTGTAGTTTTTACATATTATTTTTACTTATAATCTTTTTGGTTAAGGACAGACAGAGCTTAAACTACTCGTATTACTTCAAAATTGCTATTTTAATTACCATTTACTCAAGATTAGTGCCTAGGTACTACTTTAATTTTTATTTTAACTTAACTCGAAAAAAATTAATGAATTATTTAACAAGTAATCGTTAATTAGTAAATAATTAGTTACTAAATAAGGTAATGGATTTTTATTTTTTTAAATTGCCTAAATTATTATTGTGTACCTTAAAAGCACTAATGCAGTTGCAGTAATGATGGTGTGTAACTGATAACTGAATTACATTTAAGTATTTATAAAAAAGTAATGATAATGAAATGAGTAATTTTAATTACAAAAGTAGTATGTAATTGCAATGTCTGAGCTCTGTCTGTACCTAGTGCCTATTATCATGAATCATAATCATGACCATTATAATAATCTAATGATTTCTTGCTATTATTAAAATTAAAATAATTCTTTTTGTGGTGGTGTTTACAGGTCTGAAGTTGGTTTTTGACCGAGAGACGGGTAAGCCCAAAGGGTATGGTTTCTGTGAGTACAAGGACGAGCAGACGGCCGCCTCAGCCATCCGACACCTCAACAACTTTGAGGTGAATGGACGAGTTCTCCGGGTGGACAGTGCGGGTGCTGAACGGTCAAGAATGGATGAAATACAACAACCTCAAAGTAAACACAATTTATACATGCATACTATCATACATTAGTCATCATTATTAGACACTAAAGATAAGTTAAGGGACTACAAACTTAAATCTACTTAATATATAAAAAATTGTATTCAGATTCAGCCTACCTTCTATATTAGTTTTTGTATTCTCATTCTCATCTAATATTTATTATCTTGTATCTCACACTCGACTCCTTTTATTTTTTTATTTTTTACTAGATATGGGAGGACCACCATCTGATCACCACCACCAACAACAGCAACAACAACAGCAGCAGAATCAATATCATCACCACCATCAACAAATCCATCAACAACAACAACGCTTTAGAATGATAGATGAACCCATTGGACCTGAACGTGTCCCAGAAGCCATTTCTCAAGTTGTCGCTTCACTTCGTAAATAAAATAATATAAAATATATTACCTACTTACCTACTTACCTATTGATTGCGGTATTGTTGATAGATAATAATTATTTAAATATTTGGTTAGCTCCTGAGCAGTTGCACGAGATGATGAAGCAGATGAAGGTATGCGTTCAAAATAATCCGATTGAGGCTCGACAGATGCTTCAGCAGAATCCACAGATTGCATACGCACTCCTTCAGGCTCAGGTGGTGATGAAGATTGTGGAGCCAGAGTTAGCTCTCGCCATGCTTCACAAGGATAATCACCTACCCATGGGTGGACTCCTTCCTGAGGGACAACAGGGATTCATCAACATGCCCATGCCCATGCAACAACCACAGAATGAGAATGTGAGCCCAATTATAACTATAACACCACATTATACCTAAAGAATACTCATTTTTTCGCATTTTTATATTACCTTATCTACCTACATTTCTTTTCTTATTCTTTATTTTTATTTTCTCTTTGTTGTTTAGCCATGGATCACCGCTGGAGCCAACATGTCATCTGTGCCAATGATGCCACCAATGCCTGGAGGGTTTGGTCCGATGCCGATGGGTATGAACATGAATATGATGGGTGGTCCAGGTCCTGGTGACATGGATCTCAGGCAGATGATGGCAGACCCTCGTCAGCAGCAACAGCAGCAGGACTTTGACTTTCGGGATCATAGAATCCGTCCACCATTACCACCAATGCAAGACCCCCATCAACATCAAGGTGGGCAAAACTTCCAGCAGCAGCAGCAGCAGCAGATGGACCCTCGTGGTCGAGATCGAGACATGCGAGCCATGGACCGAGATATGCGCGGTGGTGGTGGTGGTGGGCCACCAATGGAACACCGATCTAGTGACCGGGACATGAGGAGAGGAGAAAGTGGACCACCTGAAAGCTCAAGTGGAAAGGGAGGTGGCGGTGGTGGTGGTGGAGGTGACCCGAGGTCACGTGGACGGAGTGGACCACCCGCACCCGCCGCAAGTTCTTCCTCCACGTCAGATGGTGGACAAAAGAAGGGGATGTCAATGGCAGGGTTTGGTCCGAGTGCAACTGACCAGGAAAAGGCTGCACTTATCATTCAGGTACGGACGTTAACTGCTATATTAAATAAAGTATGGTGGTGGTGGTGTTGATTCATATTATATTATATTGTCATTCGTTTATAAATAATAAAAATTCTGGTTATGGATTTTGTAGGTGTTGCAGTTGACGGATGAGCAGATTGCATTGTTTCCGCCTGAGCAACGTCAGTCCATCCTCACCCTCAAAAAACAAATTTCCAAGTCAGGTGCGGCCAACTCAGGGTCGACTCAACAACAACAACAACCACCCAACACAACCAGACCATCTTAACAACTCTCAATCCGAACATACCACCACAGTTCTTATTTTCTTATACCATTTATTGTCTTCTTTTTTTTTTCTTATTCTTATTCTTATAAAAAATAAAAGGTTAGGTTAGATAGGTACAACATAGTTACCTACCTACAAAACATAACATTCTAAATTCTAACATTAATAATAGGATAAAATAAGATGAAGGAAAAGACAAAATGTATACCCTACTTTTATACTGAACTACAATTCTTGCAAAATTAGATACACACACACATACACGATTCATTCATAAATATTCGTAATTTTGTTTAGGTACACTTTACCTTATATTATAATCTGTAGAAGGTATATTAATTAAGTACCTATAAGGTACAACTTTTTATTTCAACAATTAATACTACTATTTACGACTTAAATTTTAAATATGCATCTAGGTATTTTACTGTAGGGTACTTTATCATTAACTCTTAATAAATACTTTAGATAATAAGAGTACACAAGTTCTAGTTCATTAAATTTAAATGACTTGCAGAAAATTGCCTAACTATATACACCTTTTATATTATAACAGTATATTATTATAGTAGGTAGTAGTAAGGGACTTTTTTATGGTATCTTTACAATTAGTAGTACCTATTTACCTATAAATTATTGACTTTACCTTGACCTTGAGCCATGCACTCTACACCTTGAATAATAACTCTTGACACTTCCTCCTCCTCCTATCAACAAAACTCAATTTTTTTTTATATAATTTATTAAATTCATTAATACATAATTATTATTAAGTGTAGTATAAAAGGTACTTTACCTTATTAATAGTTTAATTATGTCTATATAAAATTACGATACTATAAATATGTACCTATTAGATATGTATATATAATGTAATGGTATTTTATAAGTTCATACTTAAATGATCATTAAATAATAATATTTTAAAATAAAATATTTATTTGTATTAATATTATATTTACGATTTCATTAATTTATAATTATTAACTACTAACTAAATCACTATAATTTACTTGCTCCATTGAACATGTGTTATTAACACATGTTCACCAATTAAACTTTAAAATAGACTTTACTTTTATATTTCTTTATGTACCTTATCCTTATACCTACACTTATACCTAATCTAAACCCTAACTTACCTATACCTATGCCTGCTATACCTATACCATATCTAAAACTAAAACTGTTGCTTACTCTTTACGATTAGTATGTAATTAGTAATTACTGAGATTAAGACAAAATACATAATGCTAATATCTAAGGTAGGTAGGTAGGTAGGTAGATAAGTAGTATTAAGTATAATTAGCATACGAGGAAATTAATAGTACCCTACTTAAACCTAACCTTAACCTTAATTATAGAAATTAATTTTGAAATTAAAAAAGTAAATCGTATTTTTGTTGACAGAATTATAAATCTAATTTCTCATTTCTATCATATACAGCAGAGTATATTAATAACAATAACATATAAAATATGCAATTAACTAGTAAACTACCTTTATAACGTACAGATATCCTGTGTTGGGTGCCGTTATATAGAGATAGAGATAGAGATATAGATTGTCGTAATAAAAAAAGGATACAAAAAATAAAAATATCAAAGTACCCCTCAATTCCACAAAAAAAAAGTTTATAAAAATTGAATAATATATAGTAGCGAGCGATTCGTATTCGTAATTCGATAGCTTCGATTATTAGCCCGCACCCATTGAAAATGGGGAAAAAGGGCTATAGCGCTCGCCGTGTCCGTCTGTCGCGTTTGCGGCCGAACCGCGAATCGGATCTAGACCAAAATTGGCACACATTTAGATTGATTGATTGATTGATTGATTATGCTTTTATTCTCTGAACCTTTCATATAAAATATGGTTTTCGAAGGAAGAGC
>JAQIXA010001738.1:0-22345 GCA_034699045.1 Nanhermannia cf. coronata Gr-Ori-00579
CCATACATCCATACATCCATACATACATAGACCTGAATATATACTCCCTCATCGCTAAAGCTCTGTCGGGGAAAAAACTAATATTATTACCAACTCAATCCATCCAAAAAGTACACCAAAAACTATAAATATATAAGTATAATAGTATAGTAATAATACAACAAGGATACCTTAGAACTTATGTAATATCAGTAGTATCATAGTGTAGGGTACTAAGAGTAAGGTATAAAGTTAGAATAAATTCAAAGCAATTATTTTCAAAGAATAATGCTCAAGTAAGATTTATGCCCCTACTACCTATCCTATTGTACATACTACATGCAAGTACCTACAGTTTAAATCCTTTAATATATAGGGGTATATTAGGCATAGTCCTGAAGCATTTTTGAAATTTGAACAGTCTGTTTTCACCTGAATTTTATACATTTATATCTAAAGATAGCCAAAATATTCTCAATCAAAATTCAGGTCAATTAGAAAGCTAGTTTAAGCAAAAACAGAAGAGAAATTTTGAAAATGAATCCAAACTATTCCTAATCTACCCCTTTGTAGTTTAATAGGATCCTTATGGGTTGAAATAAAGTAGTGAAATAATGAAATAAAGTAAAAGTAAGATTTTTGAAGCTGTAATAATGGGCTCAGTCGAGTTGAGCTCATTTAACGAGCACCCTCATTTACTTTTCTCTCATTTCTCCTCGAAATTTAGGAATAAAAAAAGAAATTAAAATCAAAGAATCAGAATAGAAAACCCATTCTTATATTCAAGTCATTATATTATACGGAGTACTATAGTACTATGTAGTACCATAGGCCAAAATGTAAAGAGAAGTATTTTATTGGTATAGGGTAGTTAATAAGTCATAAATTCACTTTTTATCGATTTGCTAAATCACTAGCTATAAAGCACAGTAATTGAATAATCGAGAGAATTAAATCGAATTTCATAAAATCAAACATAAATTTGACATTTTTGTCTAAAAGTTGGTCCACTCTAACAGCTTCGGTTTTATTTACACCAAAAGTATAGATTTTAAATTTTGAAAATTTTGAAAAATGACTAGAAAAAATTTAAAATTTTTTTTACAAATTAACGGATTTTAACATGAAAAATTGTTTTGGAAATTTTTCAACAACTTTTTTTTACTTAAAAGGTGAAAGTTAAAGAGGATTTTCGTCAGAATTAGTCGGGTTTAGTTATTGGCAAGATTTTGAAAAATGACATTTTTGACCTAAAAAGTGCTCAATTTTTAAAGAAATGACAAATATTTAGCTTAAAATTGGCCATTTTAGAAATTTTTGTAGAATTTAGACAAAATTTTGACTTAAAATGGAGGTTTTAAGAGGATTTTCTATAGAATTAATCTGGTTTAAGTATAGTCTAAAGATTTGGAACTTTTTTGACCTAAAAAATACTCCATTTTTTAAAAAATTAACAGAAATTTTGGGTAAAATTTGATATTTTAGAAATTTTTGCCTTAAAAGTAGGTTTTCAAGAGGATTTTCGATATAAATTGATCAATATTAATTTTGTTTGGTCAAAATTTTGAATAAAAACTTTCTTTGACTAAAGAAAGATTTTGAATCGTTTAATTCATCTTAAAATTTGTAATTTTGTAAAATTTAGGTCACTTTTTTGCCTAACAAGAGCTGGTCTAAAGGATTTTAGACAAAAAATATTAAACAATTTGTACTTTATTGACTCAAGTATCATTTTAACCTTACAAGTAGGTAAAAGAGTTGATAAATAAGCTCAGATTTAATTTCATACCAATTTTGGTTGAATTTACACCTATAATTTTAGTCAAATTATACCCCCCTGTATAAAATTGACCAATTATTTTGTTAAATTCTAACCTAATCTAAACTAAATTAAACCAATTTTTGGGCAAATTACTCGTATATTTAGGGGTAATACTCAATTTTGTCAGATTTTGATAACTAAATATTTATGACTTTGGGTTAATTTCATCCCTATTTTGTTTGAATTTACCACTATATTATTGGTTTAAGTTTACCCATGTATGAAATTGACCCAAATTTTTTTAGCTTAGTTAGTGTTTCGATAATTTTAGCTTAAAAATGTTCAAAATGTTCAAAATAATTTGATGTAATTTTTAGATTGAAAATGAATTTTTTTTGCCGTTTACAATTTTTTTAATCAAAATTTTACAAAATTTTATTTATTAGATATCTTGCCAATTGTATATTATTTCTTTGGTGTGTGTACAATTTCATCTCTATTTTGGCTGAATATACCCCTATATATAATTTACCCAAAAGTTTTTAAATTTAGTTTAGAAATTTAAAAAGTTTGTGTCAATTTTATACAGGGGTAAATTTAGACCAATAATACTCGTATAGAGGTAAATTCAACCAAAATAGGGATGAAATTAAACTAAATTGTAAGTCATAAATATCTAGTTATTAAAATCTGACAAAATTGTATTTTGGCATGCTTTCTCCAGTCAAATATGAAAGAGAAAGCTCCTAACAACTTTTTTTTTGCTTTTGCCCGACTCGAATGGAGCTGGCTGAGTGAAAGCAATTAATTATCCAATTGACAGGTGTGTGTGTGTGTAGTTCAAGTCCTCCAGTAATTTCTGTTTGTTTTCTCCCGGACTAATAAAGTCAATTAAGTCGAGAGTTAATTGGCTTTCATTTAATTTGCTCAGAAGACTCAGAAGGGTGGGTTTAATTAAAGGATTTTAAGTATTAAAGTGGCAAATTTGAATTTTGATTCTAACAAATAGAATTACCTATAGGTATCCTACATATCTCTTATGGAAAGTTATAATAAGAAATTTGAATTGAATTTTTTCAGTAAGTAATGTAAAGGCTATGCGGGGGGATTATTGAATTTTCGATTATAGTATTTGTATTTATTTATTGAATTTCTAGACTTATAATAACCTCATCAATTATTCAAAACTATTATCAGTATCAGTATGTACTTGACTGGTATAATGTCTCTTGGACTACTGTATAAGGGTAGTAAGTAAAACTCAAATGGGATTGATAAGAAAGTCAAAAATTTATATTTAAAAAGGTTTTGTAATGTAAAATGTAAATAAATTATTTTATTTACTCTACTCCTATACCTACAGATATAGGCTACTGACTTTAGGACAATCGGTCAAAAATTAAATTATCCAAAATTTCGATAGCTTTTAAACTTTTTTGAACTTGATTTACCTACAAGGCAAAATATTCGAATTTTAAAAATTTCAAGTCGCAATTTTTGAATCTTTTTAGTTAAAAAACGCAAGATTTCTTCACAAACAGTTAAAATGAGATTTAAATTGAACAAAATAGGGTAGGATACTAACCAGGTAAATTGGAATCGCGGACCAAAACTACTCGATCTCATATTAAATGTAAAGTTGACACAAAATCAACATTTTTGAGTAAAATATTTGGCCAATTTGGATAGGTACTGACCTTAAAGGTCAAATGAAATTCTTGTAATGCATTAGAAATATACATGACTAAATTCAGACTAAAAGTAACTGTTTTAGTATTTTATTTGACCTTTAGGTCATTATCTATCCGAATTATCCAAAAATATTTACGGGAAAATGTTGATTTTTATCTCAACTTTACATTTAATATAATGGGATCGAGTAGTTTTGGTCGAAGATTTCAATTTACCTGGAAAAATTATGTGGAATTTTCTCAATTTTAAACCTCTTGGTCAACCTGAATGATAAAAATCTCGAAATATTTGATCAAAATATTCATTTACAGGGTTTCAGTAGGACTTGAGTATCTAACTGCTAATTCTTCAAAATTCTTAAAATACAATGTAAAGATAAGACTTGATAATTTTGAAATTTGACCAAATGATCTTGATATACTTTGTAGATAGATAAGTGGAAAAATTTACTCTGTATTTATAGCACAACTGATAATAAAAACCCAATTTCATAAGGCAAATCAAAATGTAAATAAAATATAAGCTGATTGTAGAAAAAATTTATAATTCATGGAGAAAGTGCGGCGGCGAATGAGGTTAGTTTAGATTCTTCAACTTCAACTTCATTATGATACTTATTCAGAAAAAAAAATATTTCATTTCTCCAAAAAAATTACTATAAAAAAAAGTCAAAACCCCGGGGGGATCTGAGCCAACTGTGAGCTTGTGATTCCTATGGAATTAACTTGATCAAGTTGAATAACTACTACCAGGTTGATTATAGGGGTAAGAGGTTCATAAATGGAGCACTTTTGAATTAAATCATTACAAGTAGAGATAGAGGTCAAAATTTTGGAAATATTTCATTAACATTTCCTACCACTAAAATATCAAATTACCATTACCATTTTTATACCTTAACATAGGGATTTTTTGATAGTTTTTGATTTTTTTTAGAAAAAAATTTCACTCCATATAAATGCTTTTAATTATTCATCAATTAGTAAACTTTTGGTTAAGAAATAGAGATCGTAAAGGACCTATTCGACTTTCAGGTCTTTCCATGTTAAATCGCATTCAAAGGCCTGAAAGCCCATTATAACCCAAAGATAACCGAAGGGTTATAATGGTATTTGAATGAGTTTTAACATGGAAAGGCCTGAAATCCAAAGATAAACCCGTGATAAAATTTTGAAGTAAAAATGATAATTTTTTAAATTTTTTGAGTATCATCTAGTAATTCAAAATGTTAAAATTATTTCAAATATTCCAAATCGAAAATTAAAGGACTAAAAATTGTTATTTTGAATATACAAGTTAACTCATTTGAATCTACGTATTTACAATCTAGTACAATTTTGTAAAATTTAAAATAAAAAGTGTTCCAAATATGGACTCTTTACCCCCGGTATAAAATATGGTAAGAAAAATTCGAGTTAGTAAAAAATGGCAAGTTAAAATGTTGGGCTATGCTACAGGTAGGTTTGCATGCCACCAACTCACAAAATTTAAGTAGGCAGTTGTGCAAATACATTAGCAAATGGAAAAATTGACATCGCCCCATTTCCACTCATTATATATGACCTTCTGCCAGAAAAAGAGACAAATTTCTTAAATTTTATTACTACAAGAAATTATCACTTGTAGGGTACTCAAATTTTTCAGACAAAATTATTATTATCATAAAAAGGATAAAATAAACTGAAATTTGGTTTAAAAATTAAATTTAGATCTTTGATTTACTGTTGTCCCAGCTCAAATGTGTTCATATTTGGGAAAAGTGGCATTATTTTATAAAATGGTTCATTCCGAATTAATTAAGCAATATATTGACAAGGTATTAGCCCCTATTAGTATCTTGAGTAGTTATAAATAATGGTAGTTTTTTAAGTTTTTTTGAAGGTCGTTTTTTCTCATAGAAGGTCGTATGAGGAAAGAGCTTATAAAGATATTTCGAGGTTCAAAATCTGATTTTGAAATACAAAAAATCCTATAAAGGTCTTTTTTGACATAAAAATTCGAAATTTTGTCACTTTTCTTACAGTTTATCATAATTGAAATCCCAGACTACTCTAGTACAGTGCTATATGTGTGATTATGTGTATAAGAATCTGTATGTCCATTTTGTGAGTAATTTTTGTAGGATTTACTACTACTACTGGAGGAAAAGCAACAGTATGTGAAGGAAGTAATTTTAGCCGGGAAAAAGCTCATTTCTCAAAAAGTCCTACCTTAGAAAATAAACAATATACTATACTACATATACTATATACTTATACTTATATATATATGTAGTACTATAGACCATGTTAAAGGGTCATAAGAAATGCCTTTAAATGGACATAAAGTGTAGTACTTCCGGTCCCGGAACCTTCTCCCGTGAAATTTGATGAGAAATTTCTCTCATTTCCGAAAAGTACTTGCCAAAATAACAGTACCCTACTCAAAACTCATTTACATACTTCATACTGGTACTATAGTACTATAGTACTAGTACATAAAGTAAGAAAATTTGCACAATTTCTGCCTGATACTGGGCAAGTATAATAAGTGAAATGATCAATATTAATGTACACGAGGACTAACTAGTATAAGTACTGGGTATTAGGTATGATGGTGGTATTAAAGAGATTGAAAAGTTTGTTTTCGAGTTTTTACACAAGTTTTTGTAAAACAAATAAACTCCCACGAAAGTAAATGGATATTTAGAATAGAGAGAAAGAGAGACTCCATTGGAAATTCATATACATAATACTTGTAATAATAATATGGGGAAAATGTATGAGGGTTTCTTATCGAGCTTATTTATCTTAAAAACTTGTAAGAGTCATATTTAGAGTAAGATTGAGTAGCCAAATATAAGCCTCACATTAACTAACTACACACAATTAGCTCGCAATAAATATATAAAATGCCCGAAAATTGAAAAAACTGAAAAAACTGAAAAAACTGACTGCCTAATCGGTTTTGAGAGCAGAGTATCTCGAATATCGAAATACGAGTATTATTTATAAGTTTTATAAATCTATGATATTGGTTTTATCATATTTCAATCGAAATTTTAGAGATTTTGTTCAAGGTGATTTATATTACTAGATTACTTAGATTTTGGAAAATTTTCAAATTTTGAATATTCAATGACCTTTCTAGACCTAGAGTCTAGAGTTCAAATGCTGATTGACCTTCAAAATTTTAGACCTAGAAGTCTGAACAATGCAATTATTGATTTGGTTAAGTGGCTTCTTTCACCAGGTGTCAAATTTGTGGTGATTTTTGGCGTATTTTGCGAATTATTGAACTTTTTTTGAAAAATTTTGAGCTTTTTAGAGGGGTAAAATTTACTATTTATGATGATTTTGTGGTATTTTTGATAATTCTGGAACATTTTTTCAAAAATTTCAAGTCATTTTGGAGGGGATTATTTACTATTTGTAGTGATTTTGGGTATTTTCTGTAACTTTTTTATGAAAATTTTGAGCTTTTTTGAGGGTTTAAATTTGTTTGTGGTAATTTTGGGGTATTTTTTGGAAATTCTGAACTTTTTTCAGAAATTTTGAGCTTTTTTAGAGTTAAAAATATACTATTTGTGGGGATTTTGGATATATTTTGGAACTTTTTTTCGAAAATTTCGAGCTTTTTTGAGAGTTTAAATTTGCTCGTTTGTACAAGAGTAGCAGCAGGGGTTTATTTTGCTATTCAGAGGCAAAATGCGAATAACTATTAGTCAAATTGAGAATGAATGAGAAATTCCGAGAATCCTCATGTACTAGTGCTATAGGATATACTTTAGTTATGCCCTTGAGTCTAAAAATCTCAATGATTTAATAGGAATGAAAAATTGCCATTGCAAATACCTACTACTATGTACCTACTGGTAATTTGTACTCCCTTACTTATCCTTAGTATTACAAAGAGCTTACAAAACAGAGAAATAAAATTAAAAAATGTTTTAAAAGGAAAAGTGTGTGGTTTTTTTGAGCTGGAAATGTAAAAATTAAATAGGGGAAATGTTTCATCCTTTGGCTAGTAGAGTACATACCTAATTTTTAAAGGTTTATTTTGGCTTGAGAAAAAATATAAACAAATCTGGCTTATGTCTTTGAGACTCTGTCCTTAGGCTTGCAAAACATATTTTGAATACCTCGAATTGGAAATTTTAAATTTTGATTTGAACTACTGGGTAGTAGGTACTATTTGTACCGGGTATCAGGCATCATTTTAAAAAATCCTAACTTATCCTAAACTGAACTAAAAAAAAATAAAATTTGGTTAATTTCATACAGGTGTAAATTCAACCAAAATAAAGATGAAATTATGCACACCAAAGAAATGCTAGGAGATGATCTATCTCATACATAAAATTTTACAAACTTTTGATTAAAAAAATCGTAAATGGCAAAAAAATTTCAATCTAAAATTTTGATTATTTTGAACTTTTTTAACATTTTAAGCTAAATATAACATTACTATATAGGTAGTAGTAGTATTCTCGTCTAAATTTTAGATTTTAGACTAAATTGATATTTTAGATTCTAAAATATCAATTTTGAAATCTAGATTTTGTAATCATAACTTTCGATAATAACAGCTCTCAAAAGCTTCATCATCAAAAAATCTCACTTTTAAAAAGAAAAATTTTGAAAATAAAAATCCAAACACAAAATTTCAATTTAAAATTTTGGGTTTTTAAAATTTAGTTGCTGCAGCAGACAATATTAATAAGACTTGAGTTTAATTTAACCCCTATTTTGGTTGAAACCCAAATTTTTTTAGTCTAATTCAGGATAGAGACCAAATAATCACAATTTGCAGAGATTCGACCAAATATCAAAAAAAAATGATAAAAATATTTACTTATTCTTATGGTTATACTAGGGAAAGGGTAGGGTTACTTTTGATACTTTTTTGGGAATTTTATGAAATTTTATGAGTATTAGTAAGCTTTAAAACAAGGACCATACATTGTAGAGCATAAAACTTGATAATTATAAGAAAAATTTGAACTTTAGTAGAAAAAATTTCAAAAAAAATCAGCTTTTGATAAATCAAATAGGATTTATCTTTGCAGTTCTTTAGAGATAACTTTCAATTTTATCAAAAAAAGTTTGATAAAATCATCAGGGGTAAAGTTAGACCAAAAATATAGGAGTATATTAACCAAAATTTGGATAAAATGAAATTTGTATCCTTATAATAGCCTAGAGGTATCTTTAAAGAAAAATCTATTGATAACTATCATTAGATTCTAGAAGCATATTTTTGAAAGATGGTAAATTTTTTCATTTGAAAATTAACCTAGAGGTTTGAAAGCTGTAATCAAAGCCTTGTTTATAAATTAATAATGATAATTTACTGCATTTTGAATCTCTAATTTCTAACAAGTGTAAGTAATTCAAAAATTAAAAATTACATATATAGGTATAACAAATATTCCAAATCGAGAATTAAAGGGCTCAAAATTGAGATTTAAAATATACAAGTTATGTTTTGGTACCCTTTCTTAAGATTAGTCGAATAATTTGAATTCAAATGTTATATATTTTCTAAAATTCAAAATTTTACAAAATTTTGAAATTTTACACAATTTCGAAATAATCTGTACGACTGATTAATAAGCCAAAAAAGTAAATCTAAAAAAACAGAAAAAACTCTTCAGAGATTACGAATCTAAAAACTAAATTTTTGCTAAATTTTAATGAAATGAATCTATTCGGCTTTCAAGGTCTTTGCACATTAAACTTCATATAAAAAAGCCCATTCAACCTAGAGGTTTGAAATCTGTTATCAAAGCCTGGTTTTTGAAGTAAAAATGATAATTTACAGCATTTTGAATCTCTAACTAGTGCGTAGTAATTCAAAATTCAAGATGAGTACAAATATTCCAAATGGAAAATTAAAGAACTCAAATTTGAATTTTTAAATATACAAGTTATAACACTGAGAAATTAGCTCATTTTGTCGAATATTTTGAATTCAAAAGTTACATACTTATTCTCTAAAGTTCAAAATTTTACAAAATTATGAAATTTTACAAAATTTCGCAATTATCTGTACTTTATTAGAATGGCCAAAAAGACAAAAGTAAATCTAAAGAAAATCTAAAACTCTTCTGAATATAATGTACGCATCTAGCCCTTGCAATATTGATATCGTTCGATATCACAATATCGAGATTATCGAGAGATTTTTGTTACGATTTCGATATCGATGTTGAGAAAAATTTCGATATCAATATCGAAATTTTTGAAATCGATCAATTCTATAATATCGTCAATATTGATATCGCGATTTAGAATCTAAACGACATTGCATTCGCATATGGTCTATATCTAAAACTAAATTTTTAGCAAAATTTTATTGAAATGAATTTATTCGGCTTTCAGAGTCTTTGCATAGTAAACCCCCATTATAAGCTCAATATACAAGATATCCTTTGCAAAATGTCTGGGATTTTTGTAATGTGATTTAACTTTCAATTTCTGTTTAGAATTTGAAGGTAAACCAGGTGAGATAATTACAAGTTTAAAAATAAATTTATATGATATATAGATACCAGTAGATATATAGCTCAAGGGCCTTTACTTCTATAGTACTACAGATACTTCAGAGCTTATTTATTCAAAATTCAAAATACCAATAAAGTTAACCCACCAAATACGAGTACACCAAAAAGTAGGTAAATAAATAAATTCAAAATCAAACGCAATCAAATTCCCCGTAAAAACATGTGCAAATACCTCATAAGAAATTTTCAGATCTGTTTCTTTGAAATTTGAATTGGAAGGCCAAATACAGATATACATACACGACATACAGATATGATGTTTTAAATGGCTCTGGGGGATTTCACATAAGGCATAATAATATAATTTCAAATTTTTACCTACCTATCTAATATCTACCTACAATATATATATGATAAAGTGAAGATCTCTCAAGTCTCTAAAGTGTATTAAACATGCATTTAAAATAAATATGGATCCTTAGCCCGCACCTTAAGGGCATAAAATTAAAAAAATTAGAATTTTTTTTTTGAATTTTTTGTCATATTAAGTAGGGTAGGTATCTATCTAGTTGAATTTCAATCCAAAATTCTAAAACAATAAATTTCTCATGATAGGCCTCGATTTAATCTCAAAAATATTTTAGTTTAGTTTAGGATAATAAGTTAGGATTTTAAAAATTTTGGGTTAATTTCATACAGTGGTAAAGTTAAACCATAAATATAGAGATAAATTCCACCAAAATTTAGAGTTAGATCTTTATCTAGAGATCTCTCAAGAAAATTTATCTATTAATAACTGCCATATATTAGATTCAAGAATCATATTTTGACTTAAACTGGTCTAATTAAACCTGACACAATATTCAATTATTGATAAACTTTGAGATAAAGAGCTAGGGTTTAGTAAAATTTCTAGAATTTTGGTAGTGGCTTCGATTTAATCTCGTCCCTATTTTGGTTGAAAATACCCTAAATTTTTGATCTAATTCTAAGTTGATCCCAGTATGAAATGAATCCAAAGTTTTTAAAAATCCTAACCTAATCTAAATTAAACTAAAAAATTTGGGTAAATTTCATACAGAGGTATAAATTCAACCAAAATGAGAGATTAATCTAATACATTAAATTTTGCAAACTTTTGATTAAAAAAATCGTAAATGGCGTAAAAATTTCATAATAATTACTTCAAAATTTTTTGATTATTTTGAACTTTCTGAACATTTTAAGCTAAATATAATAGTAGTTTATTCGCATCTCAAATATCAATTTTGAAATCTAGGTTTTGTAATATAATCTAGGATTTCAAATTAGTAGTTGAGATAAGTAGTAGTTCAGTAGTAGTTGAGAATACCAACTAAAAGTGTTCAAAAAATGCTAAAAATCGATGTTTTTGAGATTAAGGATTTTCAAAATTCGAAATTTGGATTTATAAATGCCTATTTATTTATACAAAATATTGAAATACCTATTAGAGCCTGGGTTAAAAGAATCTTATCCAGCCTTTTTTGTCGTAATAGTGAGACAAAAAAATCAATTATTCATTTTACTTTAGAGGAAAATACATTAGTTTGTGAGTTTGTATAGGTACTGAATATAAGTATCTATGAGTATATGTAGAAGCTCCTTCTGAGGACTTCAACCTGTAGGAAAATCAATAGAAATAAACTCTAAAAAAGTCCCAGGTAAGCAAAAGTAAGTAAATTTTCTAAAGGTTTTTCAAACACACAAAAAGTTCAATAAATTTGCTTACTACCCACTAATACTCTAGTACTATCTAGTACTACTATAAGTACTAGTACTTTCTTGTACATTTTCGAGAGAATTTAAATCGATACACGAAACTAATTCGAAGCTAATACTGTACTTGAAATACTCGTATTTTTTTAGCACAGTATCTGACCTTAACTTTTGATTTTACTTTTATACTAAACCTGCTGGGTATACTTACTAGTATCTATGTCTATTAGTGTAAGAAACCTTGGGATTTTTCACAATCGAAATCTTGGATTTCGATTCGATTAAATGGACATCAATTTGAGGATTTGAGGGGGAGATTTTGAAAGAAAATCCGCAATTTTACAATCGAAAGATTGCATCAAAATTGGAATTTTTGAAAGTTTTGAAACCGACATTCAGCCTGATATAAAATTCGGTTAGCTCGGCTATATTTCTCTATAAAGGTACTTTTTTAGATTCTAATTCAAATTCTAATTATCAATACAAGAGAATGCCGTTATATACGAGTAGAGTAGGTACATTTATAAGGTAATCGAGAAGATTTTATGCATTTTTTTACCGGTTTTATAGTAGGTTATTGCCGTTATAAAGAGGTTTTACTTGCAATTATTTTGATATATTTTAAAAAACTGAAACTTATAAAAAAAACCTGCTTCTCCTATTTAATTTCATTCCTATTTTGGTTGAATTTACCCCTATACTTTTGGTCTAAATTTACACCTGTATGAAATAAATCCAAAATTTTTAAAATCCTAAACTTTTTTAGGTTAGTTTAGGTTAATTTTAGGTTAGGATTTAAAAACATTTTGTGTTAATTTCATACAGGAGAAATGATAGTTCAAAAAAATAAGGGCAAATTCAACCAAATTAGCGATGATTTAAACTCAAATTTTATCTAGGGCCTTCACCTAACTAAATTTGTAAAATCCAAAATTTTAAAGTGAAATTTTGTGTTTGGATTTTTATTATCAAAATTTTTTTGTTTTTTTTTTCGAAATCACCTGCTGGATTTCTTATGATTTGAGTTTAAAAAACCTTTCAATTTTGCAAATTTTTAGAATTGTGAGCTTTTTTGCTGATGGTTTTGAGTGCTTTATTTATAAATGAAGCTTTTGATGTTGTCGATAGTTATGTTTTTATCGTTTTCAAAAGTTTTAGGAAGCTTTTTTTTCTCCCATTTATCTCAAGTATTTTTAATGGGGTTTTTTTCTGCATTATTATTTACAGACAATTGAATGAGGGGAAGTTTACTGTGATGGAAAGAAAAAGTTGCTTATCCCATTTAAACAAGTTTCTAGACTTAATCTATATAGATACTTGTAGTACTAGTAGTAGGTAGTTGTTATTTGTAACTAAATTGGCAAATTCCAATAAATTCTATTATTTGTTACATTACATTTTTCCCTGTCTCCGGGTATTACCCGCTAGTCAAAGATTGTGATACTGATAAGTCGAAGGATTCTCATTTAATGTGATAAGTATATAAAGTACATAAAATATAGCAAATTTTGGACATTTGGTCAAAATACATGTAGGTCAAACTAGACAAAATTTGTTCAAAATCCTCTTAAAAATTTCTCAAAAAAATAGATGAAAAGGAAAAGGCAAGTTGATATCTAAAAGTTCAAAAAGTTTGCCAAAATTGCCTGAAAATCTTGAATAAAGGCTTCAAATTTCAAAAAAAAATTCCAAAATTTTCTTGAAACTTACAAGTTAAAAATGTTTCTCCCAAATTTTCTTAAAATTTCGAATCTAGAGAATTTCCAAGATCAAAAGACCTTCGAAAAATTTCTTAAATGATTGAAAAAATCGAAATTTGTTCAAAATTCTATCCAAAATCACTAGAAATCCTGCTGGATTTTTATGATAGGAGCTTAAAAAACCTTCAAAATTTGCAAATTTTAAGACTTGTGTGAATTCAACATAATTTGTGTTTAATTTCATACCTATTTTGGTTGAATTTACCCCTATATTTTTGGTCCAACTTTACCTCTGCATGAAATTAACTCAAATGTTTTTTATAACCTAACCTAATATAACCAAAACTAAAAATATTTTGGATTAATTTCATACAGAGATGTAAAATTAGACCAAAAATATAGGGGCAAATTCAACCAAAATAGGGATGAGAATAAATCTGAGCCATTCTACATTTGGTCTAATTTTGATTTTTGCAATTCTTTCATGAATTTTTGAATGAAAGTGCAACCTGAAAATGTATCAAAAAAAAAGTTTTTTCCAGCTACTTTTATGCTTTTTATGTCTGTATTCTTCTACTTATGTTTCTCGTCCCTTGGGATTGAAGGATAAAAAAGTTCTTTCATCCATTCAGTACACTTTAACTACAGTTATACCCCCATATAAAGTATACCTTACACAATAATATACTCATAAGGATAGATTAAAAGTATAAAAAAAATTGAGTTCGAGGCATTTTGAACATTTGATGAATGAATCTTTTGAGGGAAAAGACAGACGGAGAGACAAGCAGGGTTTTTCCTTTCTTATCGATTTTTGACTACAAAGATTTAATCATTTAATTTTCTAGAATTCTCCTCGAAATTTTGAGGAAACAATCTCCAAATAATTGTAAGAAATTACTAAATAAATTATCAACACCTGCTAAACTATTCAACAATGCACTCAAAAACGCAAAATTCAAAACACAAGTTCTAATACTATACCAAGTACCAAGTAGTTTGACAATACAAAACATTTGTAAAGATTTGAGAGATTTCAAATTTTCACAAATTGGAGTATTCTGCCACATAAACCATTGAAAAAATGTCAAAAAATTGGTCAAATTAGCCTAAAATTGATCAAAATAAGTCAAAAATTGGGTAAAAATAGCCTAAAATTGATCAAAATGAGCCAAAATTTGGGTAAAAATACCCAAATTTAGTGACAAAAATAGCCTTGAAGCAATTTTATATGATAATGTCTGCATAAACTGCGTAAATTTGGTTGTAAAATTGAAATTCTGGTATAAGGAATCTAAAGTATCATAAGGCTTTATGGTTTTTAGTATTTTAAGCCTTATATATAAAGGCCCAAAAGCTCATTATGACCCGAAGATATCCCTTAATATCACTTCAAAATTTTTACATTTAGGCCCAAAGTCCTATTGTAATGTAACCCATAGATATCCTTTGATATTACTTTGAAATTTTGACATTTTTGGACTTGAATATATGGATAATTATTCACTTTCCAGGCTCTTTAAATGTAAAATTGTGATTGTAAATTGCTTTTCTTGATTGTATATGACAAGTACTATGTAGATACATAGTACTATGTAGGTGACACGAGGGCTGGTGTGACTTGTCACCCTTTGTTTTAGACAAAAAAGTTGACGAAAATTATTAATAATACCCTTAATTTTATAGTCATATTTCATTTGAAATACTGTACCCTACATATGTATTTCTTAAAATAATTCTACAATAGCACGATATATTTCATAGACAAGTAAAGGTTCACAAAGCTTGTAAAATTAAGTAAAAACACAAAATATTCAAGAAAATTTCATAAAAAATGTCTTTAAAATAGATGTCTCCAAGTTATGGTTTATTTCATCACTATTTTGGTTGAATTTATCTTAAAGTTGGACCAAATATATAAGGGGTGAATTCAATCAAAATAGGGGTGAGATTAAACAAAAGTCTGTAAAAAATTGTTATTTGTTATGATTTTATGAATTGAAATTTCAAATTTTGCAAATTTTGAGACTTGTGTGAATTCAGCTTGATTTATGTTTAATCCCATGCCTATTTTGGTTGAATTTACCCCCTATATTTTTGGATTTATTTCATACAATGATAAAATTAGACGGTAAATTCAACCAAAATAGGGATGAGATTAAATCGAAGCCATTCTAAATTTGGTCTAATTTTGATTTTTACAATTTTTTTACCCATATATTTTCAAAGTTGGACCAAATATATAGGGGTAAATTCAACCAAAATAGGGGTGAGATTAAACAAAAGTCAGTAAAAATTCCAATTTGTCATAATTTCAGTGCATTTTCAGGATTTTTCAGCGAAATATTTTAGAAAATATTTTAATTTTTATGTTTTTTTGAGTACTTTTTCTTGTAGGCCCTTTAGTATGTTTAACTATATGTAAAAAGTATAAAAATTTGAATTTGAAATTAAGGTAATGGTAGAGTGATTCAAATGGTTTTTTTTATAGTTGGGAAAAAAATGTCAATTTCTCAAGTTATTCATTCGACTACTTAAACTTACTTTCTGCATTTGGTATGCATGAAATGCTTCACCTGAATTTTGCATTAAATTCGCAAATGGTAGAATAAAAAGTAAATGATAAATTTAAAAGGAATTTGGAATTTGGACCCATATGCAAATGAGCCAGGCCTATTACCCTACCTACCTATACTATTAGTACCCTACCTATGACTATAACTGAATATGTACCCTATTATAGTACTACTGAATGTGTACCTGAATGGTTGAACAGTTTATTTGAGAAAAAAGTAAGAAAAATTCCAGAATAAAAAAAAGTTATTCTTTCAAACTTACACATTAGTTTTAGAAAGATCCTTTTTTCTATCTAGTTACTTTTACTGTCGACTCGAAATTTTTACTCGAATCCTGAGAATATTTTTTACCCTGCTGTCCCTGAATACTTTTAAAAATTTCGAAAAAAAAATGTATAAATACAAAGATTAGTAGGTCATTTGGGTCACAAGTCATTTTGCCAAAAAATAAATTTGTTCAATTTTTAAAATAAATTGTAGAAGAATTTGAATCAAATCTGCAAAAGATATCTTTGGGTTATAATGGGCTTTTAGGCCTTTACATGAGGATTTTTAGATTGAAATTTTTTTGCCATTTAAGATTTTTTTAATCAAAATTTTGTAAAATTTTATTTTTTAGATTGAATATAATTCTTAGGTTTCTTATCTTTAGATGTGGTGTATAATTTCATCTCTATTTTGGTTGAATTTACCCCTGTATGAAATTAACCCATTTTTTTTTTTAATTTTAGGTTAGGATTTTAATAAATTTTGGGTTAATTGGATACCTACATGTGTAAAGAAATACCAAAGATATAGGAGTGAATTCAACCAAAATAGGGATGAGATTAAATCGGAGCCCTATATAAATGGCAAAAATTTTTAAATTTTTACCCCTTTTTTTCATTTTTAAAGTTAAAATTAGATAAATCTTTATTAAAGATTAAAGATAAGTTTCATCAATTTTGACCTTTATGATAGATACAAAATATGTGTTTAATGAGATATTTGACAATTTTTGTTGAATTTACCCCCTATATGTATGGTATTGCTTAACACATGTATGTAACTAACTCAAAATTTATTAAAACCCTAACCTAAAACAGAAAATTAATAAGAGTTAATTTCATACTTAAGTAAACTTATATCAAAATTATGAGGTGTACGAGTAAAAACCAAAATAGGAATAATAAGTATTAAATTAACCCAAAATTTATTTAGTTTTAGGTTAGGTTAGGATTTTAATAAATTTTGGGTTAATTTCATACATATGTAACTGTAAAATAAAGTATGTAATACCAAAAATATAGGAGTAAATTCAACCAAAATATTCGGTAGGGTTGAGATTAAATCGAAGCCACCCTTAAATATTTTAATATTTTTTCCTTATTTTCTAGTTAAAATCCGATAATTTTTTTTTGTTGCCAATTTTGTTCATTTTTTCTTTTATTATTAGATACATTAGCATTGTAAAAAATTTTTGGCCCAACTGTCCTATAACTCGATCTAGTTGACTTTTGTCAATATAAAATAGGGGGCAGGTAATATAAGGTAGTAAGGTAGTCCCTGCCAAATATTTTACTTTTTTGATGGTGAAAGCAATAAAATTCCAAAGTACCCTACACTTACACTTGTACATACCTATATAGGTACAGAGTATATAGGATACCTTACAGTACAGTATGTACGTCATTGGGTTGGATTTCATCAGAAATAATCATATCCATTTTATCACGACTGTATCTTCTCTATCTCTATCTGTAGTAATAGAAGTGTGTCAGATAGGAGCTCTCGTGATGGCCGTGAGATAAAAAATTCATAAAATTTACTCAAACAAATTCTCAAATACTTATCTAGGTACCCTATTATACCTACTATTTATTACCAGTAGAACCACTAGTACATTCCTATACAAACTTAACTCGGCCCTTGTTACACTACTAACATTAATTTTTACACTTTCAAGTCTAAATTAATGAAAAAAAATATAGAACAAATCATCAACAAAGCTCTTAAAAAACATCCCTTTGTACAAAATTTTTAAAAAAGCCCAAAATTTACTTAAATTCCTTCAAATTCTTATCATTTTGAAAGAAAATAGTCGTAAAAATTGAATTTTTGGTCAAGATTTTAGACAGAATTTTGACAAAATTATGAACTCGAAAGGATGTATTCGGCTTCCAGGCCTATGCATGTTCATATAAAAGCCAGAAAGCCCATTAGAACCCAAAGAAATCCATTGAAATATCTTTTTAAAGAAAAGATATTTTATTAACTGACCCTAATTGACTTTAAATGTAAGATTTCAGACCTCTAGAAATTATCAAAAAAAAAATTCAAAATCCTAAACCGTGAAGGAATCTAAAGACAAAAGAATGGAATTTTCCTCTAGAATTTTCGAATTCGAGCTAAAAATACTAAAAAAAATTTCTATTTAAAAAATTCAATTCAGTTAAAAGGGATGATGAGATGATGTTTTAAAAAAGCATCATTTAATTCGGGTATTTTTTTTCTAGTTCTAGTACTATGTATACTGTAATGTATCTAGTTGATGATGGACATGATAATCCATGCAAATGTGCTAAACATGTTTTCACTTTTCTGCTGGGTAATCAGACCAGCAGACCCTTTTTTACTTTTTTTTGCACAGTTTAGATCATAAAATAAACTAAAGTATAAAACTAGATACTATAAAATACTTAACACAAGTATCCTACCCATATAATTGTACTAGGTCTAGTACTACAGATAGTACAAGTATCTCTGTATTATATCTATTTACACATTTGACTGCTCTCAAAAAAAGAGAAGAGTTTTTTTGTAATGGATAAGAGATAGGCTCACTTCCAGCAAGCAAGCCCCATTTCAAAATTTTCAAATGGCTCACAAACACATCATTTGAATTGGAAACTGGATATTATTTAAATTGATATCCCTTGCACCCAGTCCAATAGGAATATATCAAAAAATTTACTAAAATTTCAACACTTTTTTACATTTGAATTTTCAATTCAAATATTGAAATTTGAATTTTACTAATTTTTGAAAGTCTACACAAATTTTCGTTCAAAATTTTGAAATTAATTTCATTTCAGTTTACAAGATAATGATTTCAACCTATGAAAGTATATGATAAAAGTCAAAATTTCGTAAAAGTTTTTGAAAAGTCAAGTAGAATCTAAATAGACCTAAATAGACCTCATTTAATTGGACATTACCCTATCAAATAACATGCACAAAATTGAGCAAATGAGATATTGAACCAAAATCTAAATTAAATTTTCTACCATCAGAATATAAATTTTGAAATCCTAGATTTGAGAATAATCAAATAAACGAAAACTAGGATTTCAAATCTGTAATACTGATCTCAATTTTGCTTCAAAATCCTATTTTCGAAAATTTAGATTAATTTGAAACTTGAAATTTGACATTTTGTCCTGGATTTTAAAACTCGATTGGATTTTGGATTTTTGGCTAAATTTGGATTTCCCTTCCACTATGTTGGGCATTTGGTTTTGGCATTTTGGGAATTACGGCTACAACTCGAGTCTCGAGATAAATATGAGTATGAGAGAGAGAAGTCTATGCAATTCTCCCCCCATTTATTTTGCCAACTTATTTTGTTATATTTTGTTCTACTACTATGTGTTTTACTAGTTATATAACACAGTACCTAAATAAGAGTATGTACAAGTAATGCTCAAAGTATGGAAATGGATAGGTTTTCGAGTACTTTTTGGGTTTTTGGGTCTTTGGGAGAAAGTTTGCTAGACTTGAACATACATAATATGATGGTAGGTCTAATGGGGTTTGATCGAGTAAAGAAAAGTTGAACCTGTTGAGTAGCAATGTATAATACTTATACTAGTAGTACTAGTACATGCTGGTTAGAGTATCCGAGATAATATATGGATAACGGCCAGATCCTGATATACACTTACATGCTGTAAAATATATTTTCTAATTGAATTCTTCACAGAGTATGCACAATCCCCCTCCTTATCTTTCATATTTACTACTCAAAACACGATACAACAATCTTGAAAAGCTCGGAAATACTCGATTTTAACCAAAAATAGCACTGAAAATGCAAGCAAAAATTCCTTTCAGATTCGACAGGATTAGAAAAACTGATCCTCTGATAGGCTAAATGAGCTGACAAATTACTAAAATTTGTAATTTGTAAAATACGATATTAAATTTATATTTTGGAATTTTGAAAAATTGTATAGCTCCAGTGACCAGAATCTATTTAAAGTGCTATTTGTCGCCAAAAATTCTAATAGATTTTGGTCATTTTTTAGCAAAAAAAATACTTTTTTAAAATAAATTGACACGAGTTTGTTCAATTTATCTAAACAAATAATCTCATGAATTTTTAACAATTTTTTTCAAAAAACAGACAAATTTTCAAAGTAGTGTAGTTTATAATTTTTTGCCAAATCATTCGAGCTAGTGTGTTTTTTATGTCTAGTCTGGTTTGCAGGGTTTCAGTTTTTTTGTTTTATGATTTTAGGCCACCCACAAGCCCATTTTATGGGCAATCGAGAGCTAAATACCCTGATAGATACGAGTAGATATACATGCATACTTTGTTTAAGCTTAAATAAGCAAAAAGTGATATGCTCTAATAGACAAAAGTCTATTTATCTTGTACTAAAATGCACTACTACATTAGTAATACCTTGTACTATGTAGTACATAGTACAAGTATAATTTTTGGCTTTATTTGCCCATGTAATACTTGTACATAGTACATAGTAAGTATGTATATTACATAGTAGATAGTATGTATATTCGAGTGCTGACGAAGTTTTGGATTTCGGATCGATTTGGAGTCATAAAGTAGCCGAGTAAACCGACCAATTCATCTCAAAGTACCCGCTTAAAACCACCTTTATGAACCTAATAGAAATCCCATTACCTACCCAGCTATCATTATCCTTATGAACTACTATATACTGGGACTAATCTCAAGTTCTAACTAAAGTGCCTATCTAGGTTTAATATGTGGTGTAATGTATACGAGTATGTGAGGAATGACATCAGAGAGATTTTTGTGTCTGTCTGTCTGACTGAATGATCTGACTGGGGTAGGCCAAATAGATCAAAAAATTTGGGAATAAAAGAACGGAAATGATCTCAGATCGATCAGAACTTTCACAAACAGGTGAAATCAGGCGAAAAGGAAATGAAATAAAATGAGCAAAAATAATGGAAACCAGAGAAAGTTTTTTACAAGTTCTCAACTTTTTCTACTACTTACAGAATTGTACTATTCTGTCTAGTAGTACAATTACAATGAGATTTTGAATTAGAATCCAGATTGAAATGCCAAAAAACCAAATATCATAATCGTAGATACCTAAATGAGCAAAAAACCAAAGAAATCTTACTTAACTCGTAGATTTCAGATTTAAAAAAATCAGTTTCACAAGTACTTTCCCAGGTCATTACCGACAAAACGATCACCGATAAATTCTCTAAAAAAATGCCATTTTTTGATTATTATTAAGACTTGAATACATTAGGTCATTTATTTTGACCTAATCTAATGTTGATTAGGTCAAATTAGGTTAGAATAAGTTGAATATGAGATTTTTTGTGGTAATCGTCCTGAAAAATTTAGAATTTTATACTGATATTCTTATTTCAATTTTCAATTTTTTTAAAATCTTATTTTACTCTAATTGATATTATGGCAAGATTCTGAAATCTAGGATTTCAAAATATAAAGGATTTCTTCGGCTTTCAGGCCTGCCTTTGTATGTTAAATCTCATATAAAGGCCAGAAAGCCCATTAGAACCCAAAGATATCCTTTAAGATTGTCTGATAGAGTAGACTTTCAAGCAAAGTTTAATTTCATTTCTATTTTGGTTGAATTTACCCCTATATTTTTGGTCTAACTCTACTCCTGTATGAAAACCCAAAGCAAATTTTAAATTTTATGTTAGAATTTTAATAAATTTTGGGTTAATTTCATACATGCATGAGTAAATTTGGACCAAAAATATGGTGGCAAATTCAACAAAAATTAATCACTTATTTTGTATCTATCATAAAATATGATCTTGAGCTAACGGAATTTGATCTTTAATAAAAAAAATTCAAATTTTAACTTTAAAAATGCGAAAAAGACGTCAAAATTTAAAAAAAAATTTAAGTAATATAAATTGAGCTCCGATTTAATCTCATCCCTATTTTGGTTGAATTTACCCCTATATTTTTGTCCTAGCTACCCCTGTATGAAATTAATCAAAATTTATTGAAATCCTAACCTGAAACTAAAATATTTTGGGTTAATTTCATATTTGTATTGTGTAACAAAAATTATAGGAGCAAATTCAATCAAGTAAGGAGACATACCAACGGTTTAAAACCGTTTTATAAAAACCGTTTTATAAAAAATTTAATTTTATAGACACACCAAAA
>JAQIXA010001739.1:0-22340 GCA_034699045.1 Nanhermannia cf. coronata Gr-Ori-00579
TCTACGTGGAGTACTTTAAGAGAAAAATTACCTCCAGTCCACCCAAAAAGGTCATTTGATAACATGTCGCAGGATTTTAATGGTCGACCAGCCTTAAAGTAACTATTGACTTTTAACAGTGTCATTATTTTACATTTACAAGATATTTAAGTGATATGGTAGGAGAAAAGGGGTCTAAAGTATACGAGTATTACTAAAGGTCTTTAAGAAATACCTATGTTTCATACCTATAGGTCAAAAAGCAAGTACCCTACCTATAAAGAATCTCAAGTTGACCAAAATTCATACCTCTTGAGTTTTGAGTTTTGAGTAGTGTTTCGTATGAATTTTAAACATAAATACCTATATATTATCTCTCTAATAAAACTAATAGTAGTATTGTAATTGTAAGGTTCTTCAATAATTTAAACAATTAGCTAAGGATTTGACTATTTAAAAGCCCTTAAAACGAGCCTAAACTCTAAAAAAATTGATAACTTTACAAGATTTAAGTAAAAAATTTATATAAAGTAGCTTTATAATACCCGTTTAAGAAATTTTTTCCGTAATAACGAGATCAATGTATCAACCAAGAAGGAAGAATTAAAACCGAAAATACAAATTTTTGAATTTGATCGAATTTTTATCGTTATTTCCGGAGCTTTATACTAGTATTCAGAAAAGTCATTCCTTATTCTATATACCTATATATATAATAAAAGAGTTTAATGAAATTAAACGAAGCTCAAAACTTGACTTTGTACTTAAGACTTAAGTATTACAATTAGTATAACTTTGAATAAAACTTAAGGTAGTTATACTAACTAACTACTGATATTAGTGGTAGCAACTATACTTTGTAGTAGGTATGTAAGAAGTCCAACGCA
The DNA here is from genome assembly GCA_034699045.1 of Nanhermannia cf. coronata Gr-Ori-00579. Classification (NCBI taxonomy): domain Eukaryota; kingdom Metazoa; phylum Arthropoda; class Arachnida; order Sarcoptiformes; family Nanhermanniidae; genus Nanhermannia; species Nanhermannia cf. coronata Gr-Ori-00579. The sequence continues at coordinate 867 of JAQIXA010001739.1, forward strand.
TTTCTACAAGAAAACGTTAAATTAGGTCCGGCATAGCGACCTACTTTTCTAATACGAGTCCCGTTATTATAACGAGAGTTTACTTTCGATTTTTTTGAAAACTTCTTTCTACCTACCTAACTAACCAACTACCTATATCAAATGAACCACAATTGGCTTAATTTATAGGATTCATAATTTCAATCTGATAAATTATCTATCAGTAATAAGACTACTCGTATTATTATGACAAAAAAATGCCTATTTTACGCACCTTATTTATTTAGAAAACAACTTGTTGCATGGTTCAATTGAAAATTTTTGACTTTTTTGTATTTTTATGCTTGAATCAATAAGGGTAGGTATATTTATGATATGTACCCTTATATATAGGTACTTATTAAGCCTTTAAATATCATTAAACTAATTTGAATTTGGACAAATTTTTCAATTTTTTACAATCTGTAATCTTTCTATTTAAGAATCTAGAGTTTTCAAAATTTAGCAAATTTGAACTCTGAACTCTGAGAACTGCACAAACTCCTGAACTGGAGTTTGTATAATTTGGCTAAATTTTTACGAATTTTTTGAAATAAAACTCAAAAGATGCCTACCTAATACTACCTAACCTAAATATAAGAACTGACAACTAAAAGGGCTTAAATATCTAGCAATTAAACGAACTTGAATGACTTGAAATGGTTAAATAAGTAGTTAAAATGTCCTTTAGAATGAAAACTAAAAAAATTATTAGAAATATGGTCTATTTAAAATTAATCAAGGATCCATTCAGCTTTCAGGCATTCCAGGCCAGAAAGCCCATTATAACCTGAAGATACCCTTTCATTTTGCTTGATTTTTGATATTTTTAGGCTTCAACAAAATCCAGTTCTCACTTCGGACAATTTCCTCCTCGTCTCAGCCGTCGAAGACAAAATAATCAAATCTGACACTGACCTTTTAATCGATGGAAATGGTCCAGGTGGTCCAGGTGGTGGTGGTCCAAATGACCCTTCAACAACGACCAACATTGTGGACATAAATAATAACAATAGTAATTTCTACCAGCTTGATCAAATTGCCCTGGAAGAGCTAAAATTATTCATAGAAATGAATAAAAACCTGATTGTTAACACACTACTCAACAACAATCAACAACAACCCTCTCAACAACAACAGCCGAATTCAATTTCTCCAACAAGCTCTGAAAATCTCATCACATCGACTACAAATCTCTCCACGACTTCATCACCACCTGGACCAGATGTGGCAGACTTGGTCAACTTGTCCCCACCTGGACAACCTGGTGGTTATTTTCCTGGACAAACTCTCCTCGCAAGTGGAGAGAATAGTGAGATTTTTAATGAATTCTATAATGGTAGTAGTACAACTCAAATTAACAAGACAGCTAGTGGTGGTGGTGCTGGTGGACCAACTTTGACCAATAATGACCCCTTAATCAGTGGAATTAATTACAAAAATTACCCACAAGTAGATGGGAATGGAAATCTGATTGACCCACAGGATCAAGGAAATCAGGAATATTTGCTTCTTATGAATGAATTCAACTGTACCCCTGAAAATACGGCAGAGTTCATTTTCCAGCAGCAGCAACAACAACAACAACAACACCAACACCAACAACAATCTCAGAATAAAACAATCGAACAATTACTACAACATGATGGATATTTACAACAACAAATCTCAAATCAGGTAATCTGTCTCTCCTTAGCATTTTCACAACTAATTACTAATCGTAATCATATTTCATTTTCATATAGCAAATAGCAAAGTATGGTAGACCAAGTAAAAATTTGCAAAATTATAAAAAATTTCGCAAATCTTTTCAAAAATTTGCAAATTAGACATGTTTATCTGATAGAACTCATCAATTTCTATTGAAATATTTTGAAAAAATGGAAGCTATCTGTATAAACGTATCATAAACCCAAAAGCCCCTTTATAATCAATAATCAGGCAAAAAGTGAATTTTAGAAAATTTAGAAAATTGAAAATTTCCTGATTCAATTTTAATTGTCAACCTTAAATAGTTGAAATAATGATGTTTTTTCGACTTTTTGACCTTTTATTGAGGTCAAATATATAGATGTTACATTGTAGTATTGCTAATTTGGTACCTTAAGAGAAATTCTAGTATAAATAAATAGGCAAAGTTCTACATACAGAATATTAGAAAATTATGCAAAATATGCTGAAATACTCTGTATGATTAAATTTCATTGAAAATTTTGCAAATATGCTGAAATATGATTCAATTTCATTGAAATTTTTGACAAAATGCTGAAATATGATGCAATTTCTTTGAAATTTTTGATAAAATGCTGAAATATGATGCAATTTCTTTGAAATTTTGTATAATTTTCTTACTTGTTTGAATATTTTTTTGCATTTTTTAAGCGACTTCTGCCCCCAACTCAACAATCTCATCAACAAAATGGTGGTTATTACAACAACAACAATGGTTATTTCTCCTCACAAAATGGAGGACCACCTGGAATGGAGATTTCAACGACTCAACAAATCCTCAACTCATCAACGAATTCAAATCCTAATAAAATAAATAAAACTAATTCAATGTCACCTACATCCACGACAAATCATCCTCCAGGTTCAAACAACTCTTCCAACAACAATAAATTCCATTCAAATTCCAACAAAATTTCATCAACAACTTCACAAAATCAAAATAATTTAAAGTATACTTCAAAAATGAATAAAAAATCTCAACAACAACAGCAACAACAAAATTCTCTAGTTGTCTCAAGTTCTGATTTGATAGGTGGTGGTGGAAATCAAAGTAATACTTTACTATTTAGTTCATCATCAAGTTCTGGAAGTGGTTCACCAAGTGGTGGAGATTGTTCTGGAAATAAGGAAAAGACAATCCATCGATGTGCTGTTTGTAATCGAGGATTCCTTAATAAATCTAACATTAAAGTCCATCTACGTACTCATACAGGTTTATTTATTATAATTCTAATTTAATTTTATTAATTATATTATTAATCAAAAATTGATTTATTTCCCCTCCAATTTCAACTTGTTTTTTCCAGGTGAGAAACCTTTCAAATGCGATGTCTGCGGAAAGGTAAGATATTAAAAATATTCCTATTAAGGGTATACGTATACTTAACTCAATTTTCAATATGAAATCCTAGTTTTCGTTTGGTCAATTAAGGATTTCAAAAATGAAATTTGAGATAAGAATACCTAAACAATTAAAATTTAAAAAAATCATTATCTCAATAAGTCTCTCTGTATTACTGTACTGACTAAAGTGAATAAGCAATTTAAAATACAAGAAAAATGCCAAGAAAAATACCAACAAGGCGCGACTTTCTAGAAAATTTTAATTTTAAAAGTTTTGAAAACTTTATCCTTCAATCTACAATAATTAGAATTAGAAAATCATAATCGTATAATGTACAATATTTACAAAAATTTACCTAAATTTACTTTAATTAATACTAAAAGTTAATATAGTAATGGCCGAAATGAACATTAATGACTGATTTAATCCAAGCTTAAGCTTAATTGATTTGTATGGCCTTAGTTTATTAGCTAAAAATATAGATAAGACCAAGACCAAGGCCAAATAGTTTAAAAATATGTGAAACATATAGGAACTTAAAAAATTTTGATATAGTTGTTGAAACTGAAACAAATAGCTTTTTCAGAAAACCTAAAAATGTCAAAACTATGCATGCCAAATGCCAGCCAGGCCAATGAATCAAAAATTTATAAAATACCAAAATTTTACTGAGAAAATATTCCTATCCTTAAATATAATTAGTTATTAGATTAGTCATTCATTAGTTTACGATTTCAAGATTTCAAAAAGTTTCAAAAATACTTGAATTTAGAATTAGATAATGTACTTATCCTTAGTACTTACTAGTCATAAAATAGTGTAGTATATTTTTTGATTGAAAAATCTGTGATTATCGTATGGGTTATGGGACTTTTTATCCCGTATTTGAAATAAATGATATTGAATTTTCATGAAATTTATCTTACCTAAATTATAGTAGATACAGATTAGTTCATAATAGATAAGTAAATCGTAAAATCTCACTATATTCTTGATGAAATTATTGATGATAAATTATAATTTTCAGGCGTTTAGACAAAAAGCCCACCTTCTAAAACATGTCGGGATCCATCGTAGGACACCAAGGGATTGAAAAGTTGACCGCACTAAACTAAACTAAACTAATTAACTTAAATACTACCTTAGTACTTTATACTATTTTCGAATTCTAATTTGAATTAATGTTTCTTTTTTAACTTTATGTCTAATTATTACTACTGATATTTAGGGTTATTTATATTTGAAGAATCTAAAAAAATATATAATATTATTCAAGAAATACCTAGAAGTCTAATTTCCTCGAGTTTTTGTAATCTCTTTTTTAGATACATAAAAAATACTTATGTTACTTTTTGTTTTCTGTTCTGTTTTTGTTATAATTTCTTTCTTGACTTTGTTTCTCTTACTATGTTTTTATATAAGTAGGTACCTATATACTATTTTACTTATACTAACTAAACTATTATTATTATTAGGTAATAAATTGTGTTTGAAATCTTAAAAAAATATTTATATGAAATTATTTTTGTATTATTATAATTATCAAGTATTTAGAAGACAAAAAAACGAAATGTAGATTATAAAATATACTATTCAATTCAAAATATATATTATGATATTAATAAAAAATGTTTTTGTTTTTGTTATATAAACTTTCGGAATTCGAAAGAGATTTTATTTTTTTAAGTAATTAATGCTAAATGTAGTTATTTAGTATTTATATTATATCATTATCCAAAAGATTAATTAGGTTGATTACGTATTTATAAATATTTATAGTAGATCTCAATTCTCAATATATCTCACTCATTAATAATAGGTAATAGGTTTAAGTTAACTTGTATTTATATTTTATATGTATATCTATATATCTATGTTAAAGTAGGTAAAGATTTATGATTATGATTATAAAAAATCTACATCTAATCTCTAAATTTATGAAATGGAAGAAATATCCCAAATCTTGATTATGCGGTCTGAGCCAACTAATTCATAACAAATCATAATTTTAGATAAAATAAACAATTTGATTTGAAAATTTAGGACATACCTGTCACAAGGATTCCCCGATTTTCATCAACGTTCATCGAAATTACAGAATGTTTCGCTTCCTATTTTTTGAAAAATTGAAAAAAGTCGTAAATCATTAGTTGGATTAGGTATAGGTAATTAAATTATTATGATTTGACTATCATTATATTTAAAATACTTACGTGGAATGTCGCAGTTGATGCTGTCAAATTTGATTCATTTTGATCTGCTTTGCAAAGATCACAAATTCTGACTTCAAATTCAAAACCAAATTTTGGTAAAGTAGATCGGTGTGTCGAACAACGGTCACAAACGGCTTTTCCACATGATCTGCAATCTAGAGCAAAAAATCAAGACAAAATTAGTAGGTATACATAATTAAATTAAGGCAAGTTACATTATTGATAAAAAAAGCATAATTCAATATAGTTACAAAGGTTACTCACGATGTTGCCTTTGTGGCAGAAAGCTCGAGGATTTTTTATTATTTGAGGTAGACCCTGTGCTATTTTGATTGTTTGTTGGTGGTGGTGCTGATGATATCTTAAAGGATTCTACCATACGTCTTAGGTTCCAAAAAAAGGGTTTATTACATATTTGACAGCTATCACTTTCCAACCACTCTGCTGTTTGATTTCGAGCAACATTCATATTCCAGGCGACAATAATTGAGTCTTCAGATGCACTAAAAACCAAAATTTCAATCACAGTTTAATAACAGTATACATATAACTCATAAGCAATATTTTATGACATACCTCAGCAATATCTTTGATTTTTCTAGATAAGCCAATCCCGTGACTTTACCTTTAAAATAAAATAAGTCAATTAGTTACCTATAAATTAAGTACTTGATAGTCATAGTTTGTAGATTCTTAATCAAAACTTACCTTTATGGCCTTGTAGCTCATAAACAACTCCTTTCTTGCCTCCAATATCCCAAGCGCAAATTACTTGATCAAAAGAACCAGAAAATAAAAACCCAGAAGATGCATCCCATCTTAATGACCTGATTGATCCTATAATTAAGTACATATTTTTATGTATATTGATATAAATGATTTCAATTTCAATTCCAATCTAACCATTATGTCCTTTAAAGGTTGTGACCATCTGAACTGAGGACGCTGAATTATTTGAGGATGTCGAGGGTGAAAATTCATTTGATCCACTATGAATTAGCTTGAGCATTGTGATTTGACCACTATAGTCACCTATAAAAGCATGCCCACTTGCTCCATCATATTGTAATGCTGTACACCAGGCAGAAAAACTTTGATTTGCAATTGAATTTGATGTCTTTGATTCGGTCCACTGAAAAGTTTTATCGCGAGACACGGATAAAATTGATGCATTCTCAGGAATATAAATTATACTAGTGACTCGTCCATGATGTGCTAAATAATCTTTTCTATGTTCCAACTTATTACAATCTACACGAGTATAAAAAAGTATTTAAACATTAAAACCAAAATTACCCTTAAATACAAAGTCGTTATCTTACCTTCACTTAAAGAATACTCCATTATTGTCCCTATAATTAATAATCATTCATTAAAAATAAATAAAAATAAGATAAGATTATGGATTCTCTTTTTAAAAAATCATACCATTTTCAAGTCCAATGTAAACTATTCTAGTCAAAACTTGACTATCACCACTCCCTTCAACTTTATGATAAATAAAAAGGCACGTAGCTTGAGATGGTGTATACTAAAAATTAAAAATGACACAAAAAATCCATTAAAATGTTTATGTGTAGTACTTAAATTAGTCATCATTTTTAACATATAATTGTCATATTATACCTGACATATAGAAGGCCAATATTGACCTGAATCTCTTTTTAGCCAAACTTGAACCGTCCTAAAATTATAGAAAAATGGTAATTAAAAAAATGGTCAAGTAATGTTACATAGTAATAGCCAATAAAAGAACCTTACTTGTCATCTCCAGCTGTAATTACACCATCCTCATTAGGCGGTATCCTATAAAAAAAAGTTAATTACTTAAAAATTCGATTAAAAGGAGTATTTTAAGAACTTACAGTAAAGCATCGTTAAGATCGTCAGTAAAAGCAGTTGTTCCTCCAGTACTTGCCACCGATGTAATTCCAGAACTCGAACCACCCTCGATTTTCCCAATTAGAACAGGCTTCTTGGGCGATTGACCTTGTTGTAATTTGACAACTTGTTGTTGAGTTGTTGTCCCTGTTGACGACTGCATTTTGTTGACAACTAACCTAAACTATCCTTTTAATATACGATTAACTGACAAATAAATTTATAAAAATTAAGTCACTAAACTGATGTTAAAATTATAGTTAAGTAATTAATAATTAAATTAATTTTAAAAATCTGCTTAAAAATCCTAAATTTCTGCTGTCATAAGACTTTTTGTATACAAAAATAAAAGGGGAGTTTTTTTTTACTTTACTTTATAAATCATCAATTTACTTTTTATCAAAAAATAGATGAAGCATCAAGCAAAAAGAAAAATTCATCCTTTATATGGGGTCAGTTGAGAGATTATTGAGACTCATTTTTGAATTTTTGAGTCCTTAGTCCTTATCACTGGTCCTTATCGTTTAGTTATTTTATTCAGCTCTGAAAAACCAGGTTCCTTTTGAAAAAATAAAACTAGGCTTTAATAAACTCACTAGAAGTGATTTTGATTATTAATTGGGCAAAGCGTGTGTAAAATTTATTTTTTGTGGTTCCGAGAACCATATTTATTTTGCATTTCAAGCCATGGGGAACATTTTTATCAAATTAAAAATTTTGCGATTCCGATGGACCCTTAAAGGGTCCGCAGCACCGCAAGGGGTGGGACCATCTGGGTTTTTTGTCGATGGCACACCGCCGCCGCCATATGGGGGTCCATCATGCCAAGTTTGGTAAAGATCGGTCCAGTAGTTCTCGAGTTATCCTCTGGACAAACATACAGACAGACGGACAAAGTGTAAGCAAAGTTGAATTGTATAAGTGCTCGCTTCGCTCCGCTCGCCCAAAAATTAAAAGGATTAACGTTAACTTTATCAAAACCTAGAAAATAATTTTAAGTCAAAGCAAGTTTTAAAAATCTAATATCTTGAAATTAAACTTCTTTAAAATCTGAAATAAATGAAAATGCTCTATCTATAAATATTTGATTGGATCATAAATGAATCATAATCATGAAGTATGATTAACATTTAGAAATTATGTTATTGCCATTTATTCATTTACATTACATATGAAATGAAAAAAATATTTAAAAGAATCACTTTGTAAGTGAAATTAATTGATGTAGTACGATAATTATTTTATGTACATTTTTATAAAGATAATTTTATAAATCGATTTTACCGAGACGTTGTAGAGAAATGTATAAGTAGAACTTTAATTAATTATGATGACCGTGTGGTGGTATGTAGTTAATTTTTTTTATTGTTATTCTTGTTGCCTAAGTCTAGCTAGTCGAGCTGTTAGTTCATCTTGTTCTTGATTTACTGAGGAACCTGCAACACTTAAATTATCTGCTAGGTCATTTCGTCCGGGCAATTCCATGTTTAATTCAATTCTAAATAGATTTTAAAAAATTGAATAAGAATTTCTAGTTTCTAGTTTCTAGTAATAAGGATGATAATTAATTTTATTATTGTTGTAAAATAGTACCCAGCTTCATCAGCAATGGAATGCATAAGGTGATCAACATCATTGACTGGGACATTTGTTGTTGTTGTCTGTGACATGGTTTGCTCCATATACGATGATTGCACATCCAAATCTGTATAAATAGTTATACATTAATTGTCGTTTATTATTACTTTATACCTTCTCGACCAAATTAAATAAATATTAAAATTAAAATACCTTCAAATTGATGTTCGAATTTTTCCATAAGAGCTGATATTTTTTCTAAATTCAAAGATTTCATAGCCGCATCCATCGATCTTACTACTCCAGCCATACTTTGAGTGACTTTTCGAGTTGTCAATGCTGATTGTACTCGCGATGCGACAGCATCAACACGGGCAGACATACGAAGGTAATTTAAAGATTGATTTTTCTGTCTAATGGCATTCTCAGCATGTACTTTCGCAACATCCTAATTAAAAGATCAATTAGCACCATTTAAATGATAATACTTAAAAGCAAAACTCACCATATTCCCCTTCTGAATGGCCTTTTTACACTTAAGCTTCTCAGCCTTCTCCTCTTTTTCAGCTCTCTTGGAATTTCTTTCCAGCTCTTTCACCGCAAACTTCATGTTGAATAAATGATCTATAAAATAAAATACATAAAAACATCAAAATTAGTCATCGATTGTCATTGTCATCATTTATTCAATTTTAATAAATAAAATCCTAACTTATTCTTAGCTTAGAATCTATTAAATCTATTGAACACACTGTTCCTATTCAGCTCTGCTGCTCAGATAAACCAAATTTTGGCCTCTTAAAAATACACTACACTACAAAATTCTGAGGCAAAAATCGGGTTTTTCAATTAGCTAAATCTCAAATGAAAAGAAAGATACTTTGATAATAATTTGACTTACTTTCCATTGCACCCATTGACATGATGATCTCTTAAAAAGGTTTTTACACCCAAATTCCAAATATTACAAAAAAAGGCAAAAAATTGACTTGACTGGTTACTGGCTAGGCTAGATGTGCTCGTCAGGAGGATCAGCAATTTAGGATTAGTTAATTGTATTTAAAAGTACTTAAAAAATTAAAGATAAATTGAAATTGATTGAAATTGATAATTTTGGAAAAAAAAGAATGACTAATATTTCAAGCCAACCAAGTTCACATTTTATAACTTTTGTTTTGAAAACATATGACTTGGAGGGTAAAATGCACTTAAGGGGGTCATAGTGCCCATTTTTTTGTCTGTTTTCTAATCTAAAATCAGTAAAAAAAAACCTCTATATAACGATCCTAATCCTAATCTTATTTTTGTATAACGTATACTACGTTTATTTTACATCCATTGTAGATGATTTTTTATTTTGAGGATATATTCTAATCCTAATTTTGGGTGAATTAACATTAGGTATACTTCGTATTTTAATTTTAAAAATCTTTACAAAAAATAAGCCTTATTATGACCCTTATCGTAGTTAAACATTCATTTGCGACAATTGAAGATATTTCATCATAAAAAATCCTTTTTTATAGGAGTACCCTACTAAATGCATTAATTACGAGTATTAGTAAAGTACAAAGTACCCAACTACAGAATACTCGTAGCAGCTTAGTAAACAAGGTACCCTACCCTACTTAACTTATGTAATTTCTTTGAAGCTATTTTTGTCCTTATATTGAGGTCGTCCGTTATATACGATACATTTTTTCTTTCTTTATGGTTCTTTATTGTCATAAGATAAGTCATAATCATAATATAAAGTATAAAGTCGATATAAATACTTGATTTATTAATTAAAATAATAATACTTTATAAATAGATAAATATAATACTCGTATTATAATAAATATAGAAAGCTCTCTTTATAAATTAAAATAAATACTCTGTGATTAATCTAATTTAAGTACTTTGCTAATTATGATAAATGTAAACAAAAAATCTGAAATATTGCCATCACCCAGCCTAATTAGCATAAAAATTATGGCAAAAATGCTAAAATATATTATAAATTATACTTTATGATATGATTGATATGTTTAGAAAAATCGTTGATGATTTTTTTTCTCTGAAATTCTTATTAATTATGAATTATGGCTGAATTTGTTGCTGTTGAGTCATTTGGCAATATCTTTGTAGTTCTTCTTGAGTATCCACGATAAAAACTGTAAATGGAGATCCTGGGACCTAAATGCCAATAAAAAATTGAAAAGTGAGACCAAATTGGGGTTTTCAAAGCTTACGTGATCGCCTGCCCATTTAATTTCAACTCTAAATTATAAAAAATGTTGTAAATTTTGCAAATTCTTTTTTTGTATTTAAATTTTTGTACCTGTAGTCTCCAGGTTCAGTTGGGTCAAATTTGCATAAAATAGTTCTATCTCGAGGTGATTCCCTCTGCATTTCAACTCTGAATGCACCTGTTACAAAAAAATCTTTAAAAAATGCAAAAAAAAATTTGGAAATTTTGGAAATTTGGCAAACCCTTAGGTCCTCTAACTCGAACTGTTAATTGTCCAGCTCCAGCACCTAAAAAACCATGCCTAAATTATGCAAAAGAATTAAAAATTTTTGGAATTCTTACCCCTTGTATCGCATATAAAACGAGATTGAAAAGTCGCTAAAACACCATGTTCAATTCCAGGACCCCATACTCGAACTTTTGATCTGGAATTATAAATTTTTTCATAATTTTTGAAAAATGATAAAAAATTTTTTAGGAAATTTACGGATCAGGTAGTCCAGCAACTCTAAGGGTGAAAGGTGAGCCAGGGACATGTTCTCCAGAATATTTGATGCTCAAAGAATGCTTTCCGGGTTCCTTTATACACGTTATAATTAGCATACAATTATGTATTTAGACATTTTAGTTAGTTTACCTGAGGTCTGACATTTAAAGTAAAGGTTCCATCACCATGATCGTAAAGTTCACAATAGGCATTTCGAAGTACTCCATCAGGTCCTGGGTTTGACAAACTGTGACACTAAAATCAAAAAAAAATACTTTTAAAGTCTGGAATAGTAAAATTTTTAAGGGTCGCGAGTTCTGAATTCCAGCAGATTTTTTTTTGAAATTTTACCTGAGCTGTAAGTTCTCCAGCCCCTGACTTTCTCGTGTCGATAAAACTTTTGATATCCTTTCCAACAGTTCCAACCCTCAATCCTGATTATCAAAATTTCATAAATTTTTGAAATATTTTTCTAAATTTTTGAAAATTTAAACTAACCTTCACCAGTGCATTGAACCAGCTCACTAACATGTCTTACAGGAACACCAGGTGGTTGTACTGGAACTCTTCTATTCACTTTTGGTTTAACTTCCATCATGATTTCTGCCTCATCTTCGATACTACTGAATTTTTTACCACCACCACCTGGTGGTGAAGTAATCTTCATATTCTCAACTCTATTTGTCAAAATCTTCCCTTCAGCATCTTCAGCAATTTTTTCATAATAATAATTTTGATTTACAATCTTTTGTTGCATACCCTTCATCACGATTTTAACTGGGATTTCGACAACACTTTTCGATGATTTACCCCCTCTAACGAGAAACTTTGATAAAATCCCAACACCACTACTATTCCTTAAGTTTTCAAAATCAAATATTTCACTTAACCTCATTTCAAATTTATAATTAAGTCCTGAGATTTCTTGTGGGATATATGATCGTTTCCTTATATCAATAGATTCATCATAAACTTGTCCACTTTTTAGAATTTCTAACTGAGCCCAGTTAGCCTTCTGGATTAGATCTAATTCGTCAGTTCCTTGGTCAATTGTACAATCGATTGTTAATTTAGTTTTTTGGTCAACTTCTGACAAAAGCTCGAGCACCTCGAGAATAACCTTATCGTCAGAATTGATGATTTTGAATTTTTCTGTTGGTTTCACTGCTTTTAAGGTGAAATTATTTATCTTGAAATCTTGTGAGGTTAGGTCATAGAATTGGACACAGAGGAGCTCATGTTTGGTCATTTGGGATTCTTCAGATTGTAAAAGTTCATGTAGTAATTTCCCCTTGAAATAGATGAGGATATCGAAGGATTTAGTTTTTGAATGACCCACATCAAATTCTACTTTTAAAAGTAATTCTTGATTTGTTGAATTCGTTGTCACATTGAAACATTTTAGTGGAACTCCAAAACCTAAAAAGTAAAATTTGAAATTGAAATTTTTTTAAAGTTCATACTAATTTTTCAGAAATTTGCCTTATTTTCAGAAATTTTGTAGAAAATTTTTAGAAAATTTCAAAATTAATTTCGAAATTTTGGATGCTACTAATTTTAAGCTTTTTTTACGAATATTTCGACTTTAAAAAGAATTTTAGCCGATTTTAATTTGCGAATTCAAAATTTTGCAAAAATTCTATAAAAGATAATTCTCATTGATGTCAACACAATTTTATTAATTTTGAAATTCTAGTTTTCGGTCATTTGATTACAATATATGAAATCTCATTTCATATTGTATTCAATTGCGGATTTCACAATCAGAACAGAATTGAAATTTAAGATGAGAATACTACTTGAAAAAACAATTTTTATCTTACCAGACCCCCTATCATTGACAATGACATCGATGACATCATTTGTGCTCAATTTCAGTTGGGAAAAAGGTGAAACATTATGACCCCGATTGTAATTCAGATTATTCACATGGTCAACTGCAAAAAAACAACAAAAAAATTACAAAATATTTTTTTTTAATCCTTAACAATACAATGGAGTACACCTTTCTGTAGCCCTGGATCTGTGTTTGTGTCTATGACATAGACATAGTACAAAAGAAGCTTTATCATATCATAAAAGAACCTCGAAGAACCGAAATTTTTTATGTCAATTTCACAGGTTCCCGAAATACCCAGTTTTTTCTTATGAGAATTTTTCGAAAAGGGTCAAAAACTGTGGTTTTTCGGCAAATGTTCTTATAGGTTTTATTTTTTATTTATAGATAAAAGCATCTTTTGTACTGTAGGGTACTATATTCTATATATAATCACAAGATAATCCAGAATCCAGAGGTACAGAAAGGTACCTTGCAAAAAACCTTACCTAATCTATTAGTATCCAGTGTAAACTCCATTTTATCTAAATTACTAAAATTGTCAACTTCAAAGACCAATTTGTGTCCAATTTTACTTTTTGGAATTCGAGTGAATTTGACAATTTTCATGTCAATCAAATCTCTGTAGAAATTCTTCATTTGTTGACCTCCTTTTGTACCTTTCAGGTGTTTATTCATCGATGATTTGATCAAGGAGAGATTGATAGGATTTTGTGAGATTTTAAATTTATTTTTGTACAATGGCTCGATTCGATAATGGCTTTGTTTGGCTATTTGGAAATTCAATTTGATTTTGAAATTCAGTTCAGAAACACTTGATGATATTTTGTTATTCAATTTCTCAATAGTGATGTTATGAGGGATTGGCTCAAAATTTATACTTGAGGATTTTTTAGAAGGATCATGAATTAGCTTGAGGATCTCAAATTGAAAGAGATTTTTCATCGATTCTTTGGTGATTAGCTTTTGAAGGTTCTTCATAATCAGGTTCTTTTTCAGTTTGTTAAATTTGATATTCTGGATTGAACCTAATGCTACTGAATCTGTTAGGTCAACTGAAATATTCACAAAAAAATCATTCAAAAAATTATTATTAGTTATAAAAAGGCTTCTAGAGCTAAAATACTTGTATCTAACTGTAAGCTGTTATCTCGATTTTTGTCTCAATTTCAAATGAATTACAAGATAATTTGATGCCGAAATTAAGCTCTTCAGAGCTGAATTATATCATATCTTTAACGGAGAAATGGCAAAAATCAGATTTACAAAGATACTCTGGTTCAATCAAAAAAAAATCCTATCAATAAAAACAAAATTTTTGCTTGTTTGGACTTTTCTCAAGAAAATTACAAAAACCAGCAGGGATTTTATGAAATCCAGGATTTCGTAATTAGAAAGCACTTTCAAATCTACTAATATTTATGCATAGACATAGGTATTTGAAGCAAAAAAGTGCTCATAATGGCAAAATAATTGTAGTTAATAAAGTTTTTTTTTGCAAATTTTTGAAAATTTTGAATAAAATTTTGCCATTTAAGAATAAATAGCATTGAAATTTTGGATTTAAAATTTTGGATTTAAAATTTTTTAAAAGTTTGGACCAGAAGAATGCATATAATTTTGGTAATTTTAAATATTCTAAAGCTTGGAAAATCTATTCTAAATTTACCTTGAAATTCCAAAAAGAGGACATTATTAATCAGATCTTCATTAATTTCTTCAACTTCATAAACACCTTCAATATCATTTTTGAAGTCATTCAGTAGCTTCACTCTGATTTCCCGAGGGTTGATATAAATTTTCTTCTCATCATTCTCAGAATCCAGGAAAATTTCCATAATTTTCAATTCTTCAATGAGGTCGTCCATAAAGCTGGAATTATCATTGGCAGAACCATTGATAGACCCGGTTGAGTTTATGATATCATAGAAATTCTCATTGTTAATCATGTCTGTGTCAAATCGACACTCGAATGGTGATCCTATGATAAAAATTTAGTTGAAATTTTGGTCAAGAATCTAAGAATTTTAAAATATTACCATTGACATGACAGTCGTTGAAAGTGATTGTGACGAAATGAATAGTGTCCGAATCATCGTCAATTTCAGGATGAAAAGTGACATCGTAGACTCCACGTTTGGACGAATTATTTGTGACAACTTTTGACAATAAATAAGGATTAGTTCAAAAACTTAAAAACTACCAAATTTGCGTAATTACCTTCAGCTCGAAGTGATTTTTGCTTTGAGTTTGTGACGATTAGTTCCAATGTTCCTTCTAAAATTTCAAGAAAAAATTTCAAAAATTTTGATCAAAAAAATTCTAAATTTTTGGTCTATAGTTTTTTACCCCCAGCTTCTGAAGCATCGACTGTAAAAGTCAAAGATTTCCCTTTTCTCAAAACCCGATTAGTTCCCGTCTCTTCATCCTTCAGCCCAATAACCCGAATTCTGTCAATGTTGAAAACATTGAAATTCTGTGGACTACTCGTTACATGGTTAAGTTGACCATTTAATTGACAAAATATTTGTAGGACATGTGGACCAATTTCCCCGGGTAAAAAGTCCAGAGTAAGGATTTTTTTATCATTGTGAACGATATTATAGTTTCCACTAGGTGCTAGAAGTGTTGGTGTCAAAATCTGGATTTGAAAAATTCTTTTAAAGATTTCAAGGTAGTCTTCTGAAGTAGATGAGAATTGAGTCATGAGGTGTGAGTTGAAATCCAGGATTTGAAATGCAATGGGTTCATCGATGGTATAATTAGACGAGGGATGGGTTGCAAAGGGTACCAGCTGGATCCTGCTCAGGTCGATTACATGGCATTTGAATGGAGAATAAGGTACTGAAAAGTAAAGAAAAATGGTCAAAAATCGGTCAAATTAACAAGGGTAAAAGACCTTTCTGTATGAAAGTCCGATCCCTTGAAAATTGTCATTTTTTTAAGAAAAATCTTGAAATTGTGACTTACCAGGTTCTCCATTAAATTTAACTGAAATATAATGATTTGTGATATTTTTGCTATCAAATTCATCAAGTTCCTGTCCATCCTCATCATGGAACAAATTCGGTCTAAAATTGACCCTAAATTTAGCACCACCTTCAGCTTGAACGTAGTTTGGAATATTTCTCTGATCAGTTCCAGCCAGATTGGTGACACTTACAATAATCTCAAGATTTCCAGCTCCAGCACCTTGAAATCCATAAAAATATAATGAAAATCATACCTTTAAATTTTCTAAAAATGAAGGTACCTGAAGCATCGATGAAGAAATAAAAAGGTTTTCCATGAAGTCCAAGAATTAATGATTTATTAGATTGTTCAACAAGTGATGCTTCACCTTCTCCATTGAAATTATCAGGAAATGAAACCTTAACTCTGTTAGAGTCATAACTTTTCAACATAAGTGGACTTCCAGGTATCGATTGAGTTTGAATATATTTTGAATCCTCTTCTTCACCACCACCTGCTGAAGAAAGGCCTGAAGTTCCATAATTATTCCTCAGATTAACTTCAACAACATGATCACCTACTTCTTCAGGTACAAATTCAATTTCGTATTTAAATTCTGGATTGATTTTTCGACTGATTTTTGATGGGATTTTATTTCGACTTGATCCATTTACCACTTTGATGTCGAAAAAATTGAGCAAATTGTCCAAATTTGAACCAAGTAAATTGTTCAGAATGTCATTTTGAGATTCGATGTAAAATTTTACTGGTCGACCAACCTAAAAAATTCAATAATTTCGAAAATTTCAAAAATTCCAAATTTTGGATAATTTCAGATTAATTTACCGAAACTTTCTCGATTTGCTGACCTGGCTGGGTAGACATGTACACTAGTCGGATTTTCGAGGCATCAACAATGTCAACTTTAAATGGCGACCCTGAAATACAATTTATTCAAAATTTTACAAATTTTTTCAAAATTTTTTGTAATTTTTATATGGTAATACCTGGGATATCTTCACCGTTAAATCTCAGCTCAATGAAATGTAAATGAGATTCTTTCGGTGTGAATGAAATAGCATAGGTGTTTGTCGAACACGCTTGAGCACTTGTTGGCACTGAAATAAAAAATTTATCAAAATTTGGAAATTTTTCTTAATTTTTTTTTACTATTCTATACCTTGTCCATTATTCACAGTTACTTCGAGATTTCCAGGTCCAGCATTTTGAGTCTCAACTGAAAATATGACATTACAAAATGATTACAAATACTTTTTGAAAAGGTCAAAAAGTATAATTTTATAAATATTTTGCAAAACTTTTCAATTCAAGACCTTATATTAAACCAAACCTAAAGGTCGATATTAAACCATAAAGGTCGAATAAAGGCAGATATTTCTTCAAAAATATTCGAGAATGCGAAAATTTGTAAAATTCTGACAATTTTTGGCAACTTTTGAACAGAATTTTAAGACTATGCTTGATGTATTTTGATAATTTGCCAAAAATTGAAAATTTTTATAATTTTTAGCAAAAAAATGACTAAAAAACTTACCAATGAATGTAAAAGGTTTTCCTAAAAGTCCAAGCAAAAGTGATCCAATATTGCTAACTCTGATGGCTTTCACATCATAAACTTTACAAGGTATGAATTTCCCCATCCCTTTTTTCATTTCTTCATTATTCATTTGGTCTAGAAAAAAACAAAATTTCGTAATTTATCCAAAAAAACCATTGAAATACTATAGTAAATACCTGTAACACCACCAACTCCAAAATCTCCCCCAAAAACACTGAAGCTAATTTTATGTTCTCCTGTCACATGTGGTATCCATTCGATTTCAGCCACATTTCTCTCAATTTCCTGAACATCATCATCAACATCAAGATCAAAATTGTCCAAAACTAATTTGATTTTAAGCTCAGCCTTCGGTCCAGTACTTGCATTAGGATTTTCAATCAAAATTTTGAAATCATCCAAAGTTAGCCTTTTCCCAGAGTCAAAATCTTGGCTGGATTTTCTTCTTTTCCTTTCTTTCAAAAAGAATCGAGTGATTTCACCCAATGGAGCTGCATGGTTTTCAAGGATTTTGCCACTTAAATAGTAGTAGGACATGTTTTTGATCTGATTGGAGACTTGTGATTGACCCATTTGAGATTGGGAGACTGGGATTAATTTAGGGGGTTTTGAGGATTCGAGGTTTTCGAAAAGAAAAAATGGTTTGAGTGTGAAGGGTGTCCAGCCTTTGATTGGATTCTTATTGAAGGTGATTGTAATTAGATGGTCATGTGGCTCCAGTGGCAAAAAGGTCACCTGAAATGTTAAAAAATCTATTAAATAAAATTTCAAACAAATTTTTGACCGAATTTTTTGAAATGAACTTTCATTTGAAAATATTCACATTTTTTAAGATTTTAACCTATACTAATAATTAGCCAATTTTTTTTGCAAATTTTAAAAATTTGGAAATTCTATGTGTAAATTGCCTTTACCATGAATCTGGCTCCTTGTTCAGGATGTCCTGGGCCTGCAGAAGGTAGTGGATGAACTCTTGTAGGAACATTTTTATTATTTCGATTGTCCAATATCGTTGTAATCGTGATTTCAAGGTTTCCTTCTCCTGCCTGTAAAAATGTCAAAATTTGGATTAAACAGACCGAAAAGTGTCATAAAATCAGAGACCTTGAACAAAATTAGATATTTATCAAGTACTTGATAAAACCTATTTAACTACTGACTAGTAAATCAGGTTACATTTTAACTATGAAATTATAAATGCTTTCATTTATTAAAAATATTCTAAAAAATTAAAATTCTGAAAGAGTTTTCTAGAACTTTCAATTCATTTCAGATGTATAAAGTGTCTAAAAATTTTATCAGGCAGTTGCTATTAAATGAATAGAGGTAGAATAGGGATAGATTGGAAACATTTTTGAAATTTGGTCAGTCTATTTTCAGATGGATTTTGACATAATTTTGACCTGAAATTTGTTTGATAGTATCTGTTTTATCTCAAGATAGTTATAAAAACAGAGGTAAAAATAACTACAGAATTATCCGAAAACAAGCTGTCCAAATTTCAAAACATTTCCAAACTATTCATAATCTACCCCTATAAGTATCTAGCAATATTTCTATAAAATGGGAAATTTCTAGATTCATAAGATTATCTAATTTTCAAAGTTTTTAAGTTTTTACACAAACACTCATAAGAAAAAGGATTGAAATTTTGATATTTTCAAAATTTTGATTGAAAATTTTCGAAAATTTGACTCACCTCAGAAGCATCGACATTAAACTGAACTTCCTGTCCAATCTTGAAACAATAATTATTCCTCACTTTGTCATCAGCATGTGTAAAAATCCCTTGAACTAATGAAATCCTCACTTGACTTGGATCAAAAATCTTGCTAGTAATCAAAAATTGTTTCAAAAAATCTCCAGCCTCAGTTTTCATTGAAATACTTGTAGAACAAGGAAAAATTTCAATAGCATGAGGACCCACAATTTTGGTTCGAAATTGAACTGTATAAGTGTACTTGTCCCAAAGTCCATTCGGTGACCTTTCCTTCCTCAAAAGGTCAATTTTAACCGGAAGTAGAGCATCAGTTGAACTTCCAGGTTCAGAATCAAGAGCTGAAGGTTCTTTAATCAAAATTTTGAAAAAATTCTTTTTCCCTGTGTCAACTGGCACCCCTTGGAGTTTCTCATTGACGACGATGTCGAATTTGACCAGCTCACCCAAGGCCAAAAGTTCAAGTTTATTTCTCAAATTAGAAGTTTGTAATTCTATTATAGCTGATGTTGATGATGAAGATAGTGACGATGACATTGACGAGGGTGGTGCTATATCATCGTAAATATTACCTACAGGGGCTGAATGGAAATTGTTGAGGATTATTGGACAGTCATCGATTGTCTCAGAGTTGAATTTAATGTCAATTTTGTGACTTTTGATCTCCTCAGGAGTGAATGTTATAAGGAGATTGAGGTTATTTTTATTTTCTCCAGGACTGATTTCCTCATTTTTTAGAATTCGAACTTGATTCGGAATTTCTCCATCACAAATTGAAATTTCGAGTTGGCCTTCACCAGCTCTTGAGGCATCAACTATTAAAAAAAACAGATTTTTAGAAACTTTTACATATCTAATGGTAAGTACCTACAAATTATTTCTATATATTCGTTAAATGCTAGAATTTTTATAGAATATTTACAATAAGGTCAATTTTTAGAAATTAAACTATAAATTGCAAATAATTTTGTCTGTCTCAAAGACACAAAAGACCTTTTAAAAGAGTTTTACCAAACTTTGAATTTGGAAATTTTGGATTTTTCAACTTAAAAATAAGAATAATTTGGTGAATCTGAAGCTCTAAAATTATATCTAGAAAATAAAATTAGCAAAATTTTCTTAAATTTTTGAGAATTTATTGAGAAAAAATTTCAATATTCGATCAAACTCTTGGATATTTGAATGAGAAAACTCTTGAAATGTGTATGGTCCAAAGTTGAGGTCTGAAATTTCTATAATACCTAATTTCCATCTTCCACAATATCATTTCATTACCTACTACGAATGGTAAATTTTTCTTATTGCGATTACGAGTAGTAATGTAATTAAAATCAAAAATTGTAAAATTTGTACTTAATTGGTAATTCATGTTCCAATATCTGTAATCGTAATTTTGGCATAAAAAGTGCTATGAAACTTACAAATGCCAAAAAGCATCGAAAAAAGATTTAAATTTTTTTTCGTGATTCTATTAAATCTAATAATTTCATGTTGACCTAGAGGTCTGTATCATTCAGATAAGTATGCCTACTTGTATACTAGGACTTTGTGCAAAATTAAAGGCAAAAAATGCTATTTCCCTCCAAAGGTCACCTCTTTAACTAAAGAGAATAAGGTACTAATAATTGTCTATAAAAGCTACTAAAATAAATTAGTCCAATTTTTGCAAATTCATTTTTGCAAAATGACAAATATTTGTAAATTTTGAAAAGGACTTGTAAGGTTCACGATGAGAAAATGACCTTCGATGGTCACCGAAAAGTATCTTGAAATTTAAAAAAAATGTGATTTTACCTTTAAGTTGTATTTCCTTCCCAATGGGGAAGAAATGTTGTGGATTTAACGAGTTAAAATTGTCCTTAATTAACCTCACAAGTTTCTGATCCCCTTCATTTAACTGAAG